>JAMKCH010001463.1:0-77018 GCA_023653785.1 Ophioderma brevispina
GGAAAAGGTCCCCACCTTCCCGACGCCAAAAGGGAAACCTGGGCCCGCCCGGTCCCAGAAAAACCCCGGGACCTGACAGGAAGACCTAAGTTTGGCCCACTTCCGGTTTGAGGAGGTTGGTACAAACACTTAGATCCTCCCAACCCATCCCTAGTCGATGGGAGACTCTCGGTAAAAAGTCAAACAAGTGGCATGGTCCCATTTTTGGGGTGACCCCCCCACTCTGACTCAACCTGCCCCAAAATCCCTCTACGGACCCCAGGAAACACCCCCACACCCCTAGGATCGGCCCCCGGGTGGGGGGAGCGAGTCCCAGGGGGCACAAGGCCAAACACCAAAAATGAATTTATGGAAACCCCAAGGCGCACCATACCTGAAAGTAAGACATGGAATATCCGCCTGAAAAGCTCCGATCAGGATCTTTTTTTTAAACCATACCTTAAAAATAATATCATATTTTTTGGACAAACGCGCGTATATCATAAAACCACCGTTTTTAGGCACGACGGCTTACCAACAAATACTCCACCATTCGGTATATACGGCTAAATTTGTTTACACTTTTTCCTGGGCCCTAGCCTGATCACTTTAACAGGTGATAGACAGGCTGTAAAAATCACCCGTTCTTCAGAAAACGTCCTCGTCTAAAGACGGAGGATAGACGGATTTATAAGGGGGGACCGCACAAATCTCGGGCTAGGATAGGCGATCTCTTACATGTAGACAATTCGATATACGGCGCGAGATAAAAACATCGAAATTACATCTAACCGCCGAATAACACAAAACTCTTAGGCTCCGTTTGGCTAGGAGGAAAGCAGAGGATACTTAGTGGCTCGAATTGACGTTTTCGTTCTTCTTCTTTGCTGTTCAGTGCAGCTATTTGCCTGCAGATTTGGAAAGATTTTTCCGGAAGCGTCAGCGATAAGCATTCTCCCATTTGGAGAAACAATTTGATAAGGACGACTCACCGCGCATGGGCGGGGAGTTGCCCGAAAAATAGTGCTCGTGCTATCGGTGGACTATTTTCGCGGTAGCGAATTTTTTGTAGTATAGAAGGTTTCTGGTCGGGCGCCAATGAGACATTTGTGGCAAAAGTAGGGTCGCGAGGTAGCTATCGAGAGCGCAGTGTATCACTACCTCGGTAGCGCCACGGACCTTTAATATGTACCTGGACCTCATAAACCAATGAGGGTTTTTACATGTAAACTGCACAACCAAGTTTGGTTCCAATTGACCTTGCACCTTTTCAATGGAGGTCATTTTACATCTACAACTTGACCTCAACATGATTCTTGGACCTTGGTAGTGACCTGTGACCTCATCAACACATGAGGGAATCCCATGTTTGCCCTATGATTTCATTTTGGTTGAAATCCGCAAGTATAGGATCTTACAGGCAAAGGTGAACCTTTTTGCACACATACATAACAGACACAAGACATCAACAACTCATGGACAAAGTGATCGCTATGTGTCTTCCTGCCTTAGGGCAGGCGACACAAAAACTCCATCCAGATATGCGAATTAAACTTGCATTGTGTGTCCCCAAAAATTCAGAACATGGTTCGAATTTCTTTACCTGAAAACATGTTTTTGTGTTTGAAATGACATATAGATTCTCCTCTTATATATTATTGGGAAAATTATGTTTAGCACTTATTACAAACCTGAAATATCGAAACCAAAAGGACTCACTCGGACCTTTCCCATAAAAAGGGAATCAAAAAGAAAACAAAGCTAGGTTAAAATATTCCATTTAATAAACGACCAAAAATTCACTTTGTTTTGCATTTGTATTTTTTTTCTGGATTTTTGATTGAAAAAGTTGATGTAAACAACGACCATTACAATTTTTTGTTTAATTTCATATTTAAAAACTAAAGTGTGTGTTATTATCAGACTTATTGCCAGCTCCTATTCCCGAAATATGTCAAGGTTGATTGTTAATCGGAAAGGGAGAGATCTAAGAAAGATACGTAGAAGGTTTCAGAACCAGTGCAATGAGTGATACATCATTGTGTCTCTACTGTACGAAAGGTTTTACAAACGAATTTATTCCGGTCACTGCTTTTGGGTGATATTCTACAGCTCAGTCAATTAAGGGTACTCATCCTTGGTTTGGTTGAATATCCCTTTATTACCAACAAACAGTCAAGAAATGCGAAGGTATTGGCATTGCACAACTTTTACGTGTATTTAATGTTAACATCCGAGTTATTGATGAGTTTGAAGAAACCACCGAGATCACTACAATTAAGCACACTGCAAAAGAGTGAATTTCACTCTTTTAGAATGATTACAGGGTCCACTCCGAAAAGAGTGAAATTTCACACCTTTAGAAGGAGATTTTTGTCAAAATTGCTCTCGATAACTTACAAACGCCATTACTAGCAAACAGTCAAGAAATGCGAGAGTGTTGTCATTGCACAACATGAATTTAATGCTATAATCCGAGTTATTGATGTGTTTGAATGTGTTTGAAGCCACCGAGCACTACAATTAAAGGGGGATGGCCTGATTTAAGGATATGAATTTTTCATCTTGATAGAATGGCCTTCACCCCAAAACCCCATCTGTAAAGTTTCGCGTCGATATTTCAACCCGTTATGAAGTGAGAGCTAAAAACGTGATTTTGTAATCCCTATAGAGTACTGTGTAAAATTAATATTGGTCGACCAAATAGGGCATATTTTCCCGATATTCAAAACTTTTCATGCTTAGGTCCAACACTATCGGCAAAACTGGGGATCCATGGTTCAGCCATCATATTGCTGTTTGTATTTTTTTTTTATCTTGGTATGAAAAAGAAGGTGGTGCTCAAACAAATGTAAACCATACAAGTTCCACAATTTGGTCAACATTCAAATTTGTTCTTTTTCTCAAGGTGAGAGAAAGGACGGAAATGGGTGTCAGATTCTTTTCAATTGTCTTTGACTATTTTTTTAATTTTGGTAATGGGCAGAATACTATAACTTCAAAGACCATGCTTTTTTTACAACATGAATTTTAGTACTTTCAATCCTTTGTGTATGTGATCCAAACACTCTTTTTTTCTAAATATGTAGTGGACCTACAGCAACCACAATACACATTTTTATAATGATATCAGTTATGTTAGACCGCACAAATCAGAACATTTTTCAGAGCATGTTCGACCAACAATTCCTGTGTACAATGAGACATGTTGTGGTGATCTCAAAATTGACTGACTTTCATCAGAATCATCCATGATAAATCACTAATCGGATATAAATACAAATACACACACACTTAAAAACCTACATTGTGGGGTTATTACTAAAAAATCTCTTAAGTCACTTGTTAGCTACTTTTTTCTTAAAAAAACACTTTTTCATCCCTATAACGATTTTTTCTTAAAGACACGTTTTTAGACATTTTTTAATAACTTCATCCCCCCTTTTTTTTACTAAACTACTCATTTTTCTTAGCACTCTCGATTGCGCTGAAGGCCTATAAAGTTACTAAACTAGAAAAATCCTCTTTTCTAATCTTTTATGGAATAAACAATACTAGATTACAGCTTATTCCGTTACAGGACAAAGTAACGTAGTAGCTCTGTATGAATAACCTCACAACGTCAAAAAAATAACCCCACAACGTTAAAATAACCCCACAACATTCATTTTTACATACAAATAACTCCACAACGTCACTCTAGTAAGTATACACACACCCAATTACAAAATACAGAATAAAGCACATGATACAGAGTAGGTGTGAAGGGTATAATGTAATTATGCCCGTATTTGTTATTAAAATATAAATTTGCAAGAAGGATAAACAACAATCTTTACATTTCGAAGTGTGACATTAAAATTACTTTCTCCCAACATAATCTGTGAAATCCCAAAAAAATAAAAAGGAAGGGCAAAAACAGTGAGGTTTAAAATCTTTCTTGAACATATAAGGCTATACACCGTACTTACCTTATTACAAGGAAGATATTTGAACTCTACAAATTACACAAATACACTCAGATAACATATAGTTTACATGTTCACCCCAAGACAAATGTTGATCAAACACAAAGCTAATGTTTTATGTCTAAAACATTACCAATTGCTCCAGTGGATTTTGGACAACCAGAATACATATAGACATTTCAAACTTTCTTAGGTAAAGGTAACAACTTCTGCCATATGTTTACCTATCATTACCTCCCATACAAAGATGCTCAATTGAAATGCATCAATTATACTAAGGTCTCTCTATTTTTAATTGTCCTCAATGGAATCCCCAATATATTACATCACAAGCATTTTTGGAATGTTCTCTTTGTGAAAATTAAGGACAATACACTGACGTGGTAGACATAATAGCATTTTTGTTAAAATATGCATTTGTTTGCTAGTCTATGAGCCAGTTTCTGTACGGACCTTAAAATTCGAGTTTGTTGCACCCATTTGGTGATTAATTTTCCAATATATCACCTTCAAGGGGGTGTCCCCTGACTAGGATTAGGTATGTTTCCGCCCCGAAAAGTTAGAGAGGGAGGAGCTGGTGGTACAAGTCAGAAACAAAGATAGCACTTGATGTGCTCGAAAGAAAGTTAGGTCGCCATATTTTAATTTCCTTCTACATATAGAAAATTTGTCACTTCTTCTCAAGCATATTTTTTATTTTTACCGGGAAAGACCTATGACGTCACTAAGTAGTCCTTATATACAGTCTACACCTATTTATTATGATTTTATTTTATCAGTTTGATATGAGTTGTTGTCTTCCTATGAACTATTATAGAGTCAGTTTAAACTACATTACATGGCCAAAGTAGTAACCAGCTATAGTAACAGCACTCTCTTGGACAAGTGAATACCCCTCTTTAATGTTTTTTACATCTTGGAAATGATTCAGGGTCATTATTAGAAAGTGTTTTTAATGACGTCAAAAAGATGGGTAGGGCTGCTGATTTAAGTACCTATACCCTAGAGCGAATATAATCACCGCCATCTTGAAGAACAAGGCTGTGTATAAAATACAAATGCCATAAATTCTTTTTGGAGCTCCCAAAATATCATCCAGGTTCTTATTTCAACAATTTGCCATTTTAAGTTCATTTAGTAAAACATGCCTCTTTGCGGCGGCCATCTTGGATGCCTAGGTGTTTAAGCCCCCTTCAGGAAGATAAAAACTTGATTTTGTGTAGTCGTGGATAAAATTTCTATCTGTAATGAAATCATAATGGCAGATTTACATAAAACAATGGCGGCCATTTTGAAATGGGCTGGATACGCTAACGTGCAGCTTTTCGGGGCGGAAACATACCTAATCCTAGTCAGGGGGACATCCCCTTCAGGATGATATGTGGGAAAATTAATCACCAAATGGGTGCAACGAACGGAAATCCGATGGGAGCTCATGGACTATGCCCTTTCCTTTGCTTTTGATGAAGCAAGGCAGAGCAGAAAAAAGATGGCAGATGTTTGTTGTTTTGCAAATAATTCTGCAATTTTTTAAGATGAGGTATTAAGTGTAAAGGTTCAAGGTTCTCTACCAACTTCAATCATTGGCTCACACGTCTGATAAAATAATGTCACAGATCATATTAAGCAGAAAACATGTGAGGATGGTGCATATTCCCCCTCCCTAAAACTAAAGAAATAGCAATAACATGAGGAGAATTCACTCTATCAAGCACTTAATCTGAGGTCTCCAATTTCACTTGGTCTATTGTTCCACTATCAAGTTCAATATGTTTAACTCAGGCAGAGTGCCTTGTTTGATCTGTCAGGTTTTTCTTGCATTTGCAATAATTTGATAAGAGATTTATACAGGGAAGATTAAAAGTCTTAAACCACAATGCAATTTAATCAAGGCTGTCGTCCAGAGTAGCACAACCACTGCACCTGACCACAATGGGTTATTGTGGTTTTATACCTAGTATAGTAGGAACCCGGATCAAGTGTGCACAACAGACCACCTGGGAGTGTACCATTTTATTTATTTGAATCTTGCCCTAGACAGGGTAGCCCCTTCAATGCTAAGTAAAGCACTGATTTCAAACACAACAAATGTTCAAAATAATTGAGAATTGAGAATAATCTGATTACTTGATCGCATCTGGTCTAGTAAGGTTTCAGGAATGATGTTTGACTGCTTAACCTTGGGTCACAGAGATTGAAACAAACATTATGGTATAACATTTTATCATTTCACTATTTGAAGTTAAAACTTTTGTAAAGCTACTTCTAAGGTTAACATGAAACAAAAGTATTGTTACGGATGAGCATGTTGTAAGTTTGACCTAGCCTTGGTCAAGATGGTACAAATTATTTTGCTAGAGAATGGTTAGCTAATAGGTAACGGTTGAAATCATAGCTAGTAATGTAATAGTGTAATGTAAGTGTAATGTAAAGTGTGATGTAATAGGTGAGAAATTCCCACCTATTACATCACACCTTCAGCATGTTGTAAGGATAAAGGTCCACTCATGACTGACTAACCCTAGTTAGTCAGGCTCTAAAGATAGAATCCCTTCACGAATACCAACCTGTTTTCCATGACAGTAGTTTGCAGCACACATGGCATTTGCCGAGGCAACAATTATATAATAGTCAAATTTTCATAATATTCAAATTTTTAACAATATAAAACAATAAACATAACTAACACCAACATATAAAGCATCTGGACCATGCAATATGTTGCTTTGCACCACAGCAGCAGCAAACTCCCGCTGTGCATGGATTACAAAAACATCAGGTCACGCACTGTTGCCATTTTAAAACACGGACATTACTTCGCATTTCCCAAGAAATCGTGACCGTGTATAATTTTTTTGTCTAAAATGTCCCTTTTATAACCACCCCCACAATCCTTCAACAGAAAACTTCTAACCGGTCCAGCTTTTGTTTTACAACCTTATAATTAAACCCCGAATAAAAAAAAAAAATTTCACCAAAAAAAAAAAAATTTCCACAGCCGCCTACTAAATTGTTTAAGTGACTTATTTGAACATGGACACTCATAACAATAGCTCAGCGGGATGTTGGCGGCTACTGTGCTTGTGCCTTCAAGCAAGAACGACCTAAAGAAGTACTAGGAAAAGGCCAACATAATGCGTCCCTTCAAAGTGGCTAACCGTCAAATACAAAAAACACCCAAAACTATTAATGGAAAAAAAACAGCCCTCCCCAGCTCAGAATCTTCCTTGAAACTCTGAAACATAAAACGAATTACCCCAGAAATACAAGAGAACTAATGATACTAGTACTAAGATACTGGGAGATTACAAGAAATTTCCTCCTTACACATGGGCACTTTTTAAGTACATTGCATTCAAAGTAATTGTATTGTGACTTCATTACAAACTTACAAGTGCGTATCGGGCCTGTCTGCTCTGAGGGGCAAATTTTCCCATCTTGGAAATTTTTTTCCTCTCAGGGGGGAAAAGGCCAATTTTTTTTCCCCGGTCGAGGTCTAAAAAACGGCTGATTTAGCATGATTTTTGCAATTTTTTCCGGCCAAGTCATGCGGGGGGGGGGGCAACCTGTTACTCCAGTGACAGACCATACTTTTGAGATTACAGTCCTGGATATTGTGATGAAATTTGAGAGTGCATGTATGCCTGTTTTAATGACAGATTGATGTCATAAGTACTATTAACACTTACTGTGCCCAAGTGATCGGGATCTCGATCAAAACATGTGGCAGTATTATAACATCTGCGCCTTTTTGTACATAAGATGTGTTAATCCCTAACAAATAAAATGACTAGATATTGAAACTGTCTCAAGTGAGTTGAAGTCTAATCCTGAAGATTTTAAATTATGATAAATCATCACCCCTATGTGCAAACAGACAAAACATGCTTAAGACTTAAATTTTTTCCTCCAAGGTCTATGGCTCGTTCTAGGCAATCAATCAAGTCGGCACAAGATAAAACAAAAGAGATTTAAAATTGTAACGCCTGCCACAAAACAAACAAACAAGAAATTTAATAAGTTTATCCCAGAAACCTAGATGCCTTTGAAGAAACACGATAGACTGGTTTGCCCCAAATTTAGAAAATAAAAACATACCCAATACTTGTAAATACAACACACTGCAATGAGCTGCCTATTGTCAAACTTTGACCAAAGCTATAAGCTTTCAACCTCATAATTGTTGATTCTTTTTTTAAACAAGGTTGATCTTTTTACATTAAACGCAATATCAACGGTTTTGGTGCTGCTGAATTTCAAATTATCACTTATCCAACACCAGAATACACAAAAATACCTAAAGGCGACATTTTGACAACTGACTTGGAAGTTATCTATTCATCTAACCCACATCTTGTGTAATCTACCACATTTCAATGTGGGAAAATAATGATTTTTCTTATAGATTTATACATATCCCTATTGAGAATGGGCAATATAGAGGGCCCTATAAACTACAAATCATGCCCTTTATAATCGGCCTATACAAGATTCCCACCATATATTGTGTCTGAATTTACAGGAGTAAATAGCTCTCTTGCATGTCCATCTTATATCAGTTGTCAAATCGTGTCACCACTGCTTAAAATTTTTAAAAACAAATGAACAACTGTGTCAACAGCTGTGCTCCAAATTCATTATGGCATTCAGCAGATGTGGTCTTCCTTTTTGATGGTCCATGGTTTGCCAATTCATACTCTATGATTGACAACATGGGGTATCATCTTACTAAAAGAACATGTCACAACATTGTTATTGAGTGTCAAACATCTGTTTGACACCGATGCAATTTGTCTCTTATATTTAAACAATTTTAAGCAGTGACGACACATTTTGACACACTGATATAAGTGGGACAGCCCAGGAGGCAAAGAGTAAAAATCAGAAAATCCCATGCAGAATCTTGCTGTTATAGTCCCTTTATATGCCCTTTCTCCAAAGAACCTGCAACTACTAAGGGCACTTACAAGGGGCCCTTCATAGTCCCTTAAAGTTGTCCTCATATGACCAAACTAATTTTATAGTTAATTTTCTTCCAATCAATGTAAACCTTACTTGTGGTAAAGGATAATTTTTATGAAAAATATTTATGCTATAAAAATATGTGTCCTGTAGAACACAAGATGATATGTAAAATTGGTAAAAGATTCATCTGTAACTGGCAAAAATTGAGCACAGTTTGTAGTTTCACCTCAAGTGTTTTTTTAATTTAAGGGTACCCCACAAGGTAAGTGTAATTTCCCACTTAGTGTACGTGCTCTATGCCCTGGTGCTGTAGTTGCCAACTTTGGGTAAGAATCTGTCTGTGTGATAATAGCCTCAGGCTTTGAGAAGAATCTGACTGTGTGATAAGAGCCTCAGGCTTGATAAATCTGTGTGAAAAGAGCCTTGGGTTTGATAAGAATTTGTCTGTGTGATTAAAAGCCCCAGGCTTTTTAGTAGATCTGTCCTGTGTGTACTAAGAAGCCCCAGGCTTTGAGTAAGAATCTGCCTGTGTGATAAGAGCCTCAGCTTTGAGTAAGAATTTGTGTGTGTGATAAGAGCCTCATGCTTTGATACTAATCTGTGTGAAAAGAGCCTTGGTTGTTTGAGTAAGAATTTTTCTGTTTGATTAAAAGCCCAGGCCTTTGAGTAGAATCTGTCTGTGTTCTATAGAGTCCTCAGGCTTTTGAGTAGAATCTGTCTGTAGTGTATAAGAGCCTCAGCTTTGAGTAAGATCTGTCTGGGTGATAAGAGCCTCAGGCTGTTAAGAATCGGTGTCTGTGTGACAAGAGCCCTGGCTTAGCGTAAGATCTGTGTGATAAGACCTCAGGCTTGTGAGTAAGAATTTGCTGTGGGTGCATTAAAAGCCTCAGGCTTGAGTAGAATCTGTCCTGTGTGATAAGAGCCTCAGGCTTTGAGTACGAATCTGTCTGTGTTATAAAGCCTCAGGCTGAGTAAGAATCTGTCCTGTGTGATAAGAGCCCGGCTTTGAGTAAGAATCTGTGTGAAAAGACCTTAGGGTTTTGAGTAAGAATTTGTCTGTGTGATTAAACCCCCAGGCTTTGAGTAGAATCTGTCCTGTGTGATAAGATCATCAGGCCATTGAGTACAGAATCTGTATCCCTCCCTGTGTGATAAGAAGCCTCAGGCTTTGTGGTGGGGTGTGGAGTAAGAATCTGTCTGTGTGGTAAGAGCATCAGGCTTTGAGTAAGAATCGGTCTGTGTGATAAGTGCCTCCTGCCTCAGGCTTTGATTAAGAATCTGTCCTGTGTGATACGAGCCTCAGCATTGAGTAAGAATCTGTCCTGTGTGATAAGAGCCCACCCCAAGAAGAGGCTAGGGCCAGGTCCGGGGCGGGGGCTTGCAGTAAGATCTGTTTGAAAATAGCCTTGGTTTTGAGAAAATTTGTCCTGTGAGCAATTAAAGCCCCAGGCTTTGGAGGAGAAATCGTCCTGTGTGACTAAGAGCCTCAAGGCTTGAGGTAAGAACGTCTTGTGTGATAAATCCTCAGGCTTTGAGTAAGAAGCTGTCTGGGTGGGATAAGGCCCCAGGCTTTAGTAAGAATCTGTGTGAAGAGCCTTGGGTTTTGAGTAAGCATTTGTCTGTGTGATAAGAGCCTCAGGCTTTAAGAATCTGTCCTGTGTGATTAAGAGCCCCAGGCTTTGAGTAGAATCTGTGTGGAAAGAGCCCTTGGGGTTTTGAGTAGAATTTGTCGTGTGATTCAAAAGCCCCCAGGCCTTTGAGTAAGAATCTGGTCTGTGTATAAAGCCTCACTTTGAATTAGAATCTGTCGTGGTAGAGCCGCATGCTTTGATTAAGAATCTGTCTGGTGATAAAGCCTCAGGCTTTGAGTAAGACCTTCGTCGTCCTTGTGATAAGACGCCCTCAGCTTTGAGTAAGAATCTGTCTGTGTGATAAGAGCCTCATGCTTTGAGTAAGAATCTGTGTGTTGGTGATAAGAGCCACCCCCCCCCCCCCCCCCCAAAACTCAAGGCTTTGAGTAAGAACTCGGTCTTTGTGATAGAGCCGCAGGCTTTGAGGTACGATTTTGTCGGTGTGATAAGAGCCTCAGGCATTTGGTAAGAATGTGTCTGTGTGATAAGAGCCCCAGCTTTGAGTAAGAATCTGCGTCTTCTTGTGATCAGAGCCTCATCTCTTGAGTAAGCATTTGTGTGTGTGAATAAGAGCCTCAGGCTTTTGAGTAGAATCGTGTGAAAAGAGCCTGGTTTTGAGTAAGAATTCTGTCTGTGTTATTAAAAGCCCCAGGCTTTGAGGTAAGAATCTGTCTGTGTATAAGAGTCTCAGCTTTGAGTAGAATCTTCTGTGTGATAAGACGCCCTCAGGCTTTGAGTAAGAATCTGTCTGTGTGATAAGAGCCTCAAGCTTTAAGAATCTGTCTGTGTGACAAGAGCCCTGGCTTAGAGTAAGAATCTGTGTGATAAGAGCCTCAGGCTTTGATAAGAAACCTGTCTGTGTGTCCATGAGCCTCAGGCTTTTGAGTAGAATCTGTCTTTGTGATCAGAGCCTCAGGCTTTGATAAGAATCTGTTGTGTGATAAGGAGCCTCAGGCTTTGATTAAGATCTGTCTGTGGGAGAAGAAGCCCCACTTTGATTAAGAATCTGGTGTGAAAAGAGCCTTGGTTTTTGAAGTAGAATTTGTCTGTGTGATTAAAAGCCCCAGGCTTTGAGTAAGAAGCGGTCTGTGTGATAAGAGCATCAGGCATTGAGTACGATCTGTCTGTGTGATCAGAGCCTCAGGCTTTGAGTAAGAATCTTTCTGTGGGGTAAGAGCAATCAGGCTTTGAGTAAGAATCGGTCTTTGTAATAAGTGCCGTCGGCCTCAGGCTTTGAGTAAGAATCTTTCTGTGTGATAAGAGCCTCAGGCATTGAGTAAGAATCTGTCTGTGTGATAAGAGCCCCAGGCTTTGAGTAAGAATCTTTGTGAAAAATCCTTGGTTTTTGAGTAATAATTTGTCTGTGTGAATTTAAAAGCCCCAGGCTGTTGATGAGAATCTGTCTGGGTGATAAGAGCCTCAGGCTTTTGAGTAGACTCTGTCTGTGTGATAAGAGCCTCAGGCTTTGCGTAAGATTCTGTCTGTGTGATAAGAGCCCCAGGCTTTGAGTAAGAATCTGTGTTGAAAAGAGCCTTGGGTTTTGAGTAAGAATTTTGTCCCTGTGTGATTAAAAGCCCCAGGCTTTGAGTAAGAATCTGGTCTGAATGTGGAATAAGAGCTCCTGCTTTAGGTAAGAATCTGCCTGTGTGATAAGAGCCTCAGGCTTGAGTAAGAATCGGTGTGAACAGAGCCTGGTTTTGAGTAGAAATTTGTCTGTGTGATTAAAAGCCCCAGGCTTTGAGGAAGAATCTGTCTGTGTGTAGAGCCTCAGCTTTGAGTAAGAATCTTTCTGTGTGATAAGAGCCTCAGGCATTGAGTAAGAATCTGTCCTGTGTGTAGAGCCCTCAGGCTTTAGTACGAATCGGTGTGAGAAAGAGCCTTGGGTTTTTAGTAATAATTTGTCTGTGTGATTAAAAGCCCCAGGCTTTGAGTAAGAATCTTTCTTGGTGATAAGAGCCTCAGCTTTGAGTAAGAATCTGTCTGGTTTGATAAGAGCCTCAGGCCCTTTCAGTAAAGAATCTGTCCTGGTGTGATAAAGGCCCCAGGCTTTGAGTAAGAATCTGTGTGATAAGACCTCAGTCTTTGAGTAAGAATCTTTCTGTGTGATAAGAGCCTCAGGCATTGATTTAAACCTTCTGGTGATCAGAGCCTCATGCTTTGAGTAAGAATCTGTGTGTGTGCAATCATGATGGCCGTGTCTGTCGCAAGGTAGCTGTCATGACG
Source organism: Ophioderma brevispina (assembly GCA_023653785.1). Taxonomy (NCBI): domain Eukaryota; kingdom Metazoa; phylum Echinodermata; class Ophiuroidea; order Amphilepidida; family Ophiodermatidae; genus Ophioderma; species Ophioderma brevispina. The sequence continues at coordinate 12,767 of JAMKCH010001463.1, forward strand.
ATAATTGGAGATCCACTGTTAACTTTTCTTGCACTTCAGATGGTGAAACAAACTGTGAAAATCAAAAACAGAAAACATGAATGTTTCATCATAGAGCAATGATTGATTATTATGTCTGTAATTGGATCGGAGACTGATCTCCGACTCTGAACTTTGGGCGCCTTACTCGGCATGTAGGTGAAGGTTCAAAGTTCATCCAGAGGTCATTTTTTTTTCCCTTTCCAGAGCGACCTGTCCAAATATGGATCAGTGCAAATCTGCTGTCCATGAAAATTGATTGATGTATGTGGATACCCCAACAATTTCATAATTCTAAACCATTTGTGGCCATGACCTCTAGATGAGCTTCGACCCACTCTACAAAGGTAACTTGTGTGGCACGACCCAAGCCATTCATCCAAGATCTGGGGGGGCATGAAAATTTGGATTCCTAACGTTTATTAGTAACACAATAAGCATAAAAATCATTTTTTGGCAGATACGACGTGTTAAGCTTAACCACATACAGGGTCTTTACTACAACAATTTCCAATACAACATGCACCAAAAATGGACATTGATGGACAAAAAAGGGGTGTTTACATTTTTGGAAGAAATTTCTGAAAGTGGCTTTCATATTGGTTTGCCCCAGACCAAGATACACCGACGCACTCCCAAATTAATCCCCCCAATAGCACCCTTGAATGCAAGACACACAAACAAAATTATAAAATATTTTAAATAGTTTTGGAGTTAGATTTTTCCTTTTATACTAAAATAAAAGCACATTGATGTCACATATGTTGGGATTACAAGCATCGTTCAAGCAAGAACAGAAGCGCCCCCAAGAAGTCCTATGTGGGTGAAGCTGGTAGAGCCTTTGGAGTAAGGTTTTGAAAACGACACATGGAAGGATGCTGCAAAAGTTAGCAGCAAGATGTTCACACGTGCCAGTGTAAAAAAGACTCGGTAGAGGAAAGTGCATAAGTGAGCTGTCACAGATCAATGCCAAATACAACCATGTGATTGATTGGGAGGGGCCAAATAATTGACAAGGACTCAAGCAAACCAAACAACTTGGATTGAGATGCAATTATGGACTAAGGAGAGGGGAATCGATATCATGAATGGGACGAAAGGAATATATTCTCTAAGTCACGGGTACGACCAGCTGCTGCATGAAGAACTTTGCACTCTGCAATATGAGAAAAAATGGCAATCTCGCGGGAAGGTAAAGCGCATTAATGAAGATTTACTCGACCGGAGAACGAAATCGTCTAAAATGTGAGGTAATTTCTGAACTTGAAAAGCATAATTTTTAAAATCATATCACACAACCTCCTATTTGTGAGACCAAAATTACACAGACCCCTATTTTTTCAGCCCCCCCCTACAAAACATACATGAACCGTCCCTTAGCGTCAAGATAGAAAATAGCAAAACATTGTAAATGAAATCGGTTACTTGTAAGCAGTGGCGTACCAGACCTTTCAAATGAGGGGGGGGGGCTGACGGGGTGCTCAAGAATTTTTGAGGGGCCAAATTTGTGTCCTTTCTCCATAGACACTGTACAAAAAGGTCAGTTCATTTTGGGGGGGCGGGAAGGGGGGGGGAAGGGTTTTGTTTTGGGGGCTTCTCGCCCCCCCCCCCCCACCCCCCCCCCCCCCCCACCCCACACCCCCCCCCCCCCCCCCCCCCCCCCACCCCCCCCCCCCCCCCCCCCCCCCCCCCCTCCGTGTGGTACGCCACGCATTAAGCAAACATCAATGTGTTTTCATGCATCTGATTTTTATCTGGTAATGGATTGGTCATTTTCTAATCAACATTACATCTGGTCGCTTAATGCACCAATAAACTCGAAACTAAATGTTATTTTGTATTCATAAGACCACCATTTGTTTTTAATACAATATACTCCATTGGAAACTAAATTCTCGTTGTCATGACTCATGTGTATGTAGGTACACTGATGAAAAGACTTCATTACTGAAGATCAAAAGTCAGTACAAGACAACTACCAGTCCATCAGCTTTGAAAACAACTATACATGATAGGCCATTCTTTGTCTGGAGTAAATGGTCTTTCATTTAGATAAGATTTCTGTAGGTTTTTAGTATCTGGTGGCAAAAGGTCATGAAGTCATTGAGCCAAAATTCAGTTTTAAATCAGTGAAGGTAAATGAGCAGAATTTGGATTTAAGTGGAGATAATTATGTACCCGCTGACCCCACATGCCTATATGGATAACTTGTGTGGCACTACCCAAGGACCCTTACATCAGTACGATGAAAATTTGTATTCTAACTTTGTATTAGTGAAACCATGCATAAAGAATCATTTTTTGGCAGATACAGAGGTTAAGCTACCATTACAGGGGTCTTTACTACAAACAATTTCCAATCCAACGCAAAAAAATGGACCTTGATGACAAAAAAGTGTGTTTACATTTTGAAGAAATTTTCTGAAAGTGGCTTTAATATTGTGCCCACAGACAATACCCAGACGCACTAACAAAGTAATCCCCAAATGCCCCTTGAATTGCAGAACACAAAATAAATTATAAAAATAGTTTTATAGTTTTTTTAGTTAGTTTGTTCTTTTATACTAAAATAAAGACACATTCATCGTCATCATATTTTGGGTTACCAGCATCTTTTTCAGCAATAACAGAGCGCCCCCAAGAAGTCCTATGTGGGTGAAGCTGGTAGAGCCTTTGGAGTAAGGTTGAAAGAACACATGAATGATGCTGAAAAAAGTTTAGCATCAAGATGTTCACACGTGCCAGTAAAAAAAGACTCGGTATAGAATTGCATGGTGAGCTTGTTCACAGTCACCATAGTGCCAAATAAAACCTGTTATTGACTGGGAGGGGCCCAAATATTGACCAGGACTCAACAAACAAACCACTTTGGATTAAGATGCATATGGATAAGGAAGAGGGAACCGATAAATCAGGAATCGGGACGAAGAAGATATTCTCTAGTCACGTTTACGCCATCTGCTGCCGGAAAGAATTTGCCTCTGCATATGGAGAAAAAATATGCAATCTCTCGCGTGAGTAAAGCGCATACTGAAAGATTTTCTCCCGCCGGAGAACGAAACGTCTAAAATTGTGAGTAATTTTCTGACTTGAAAAGCATAATTTTTAAAATTCATATCACACAACCTTCTATTTGTGAGATCAAAAATTACACAACCCCTATTTTTTTTCCCAGCCCCCTCCCTAAAAAAATATAACATCCCCTTAGCGTCAAGATAGAAAATAGCAAAACATGTTGTAAATGAATCGGTTAGTTAAGCAGTGCGTAACCAGACTTTACAAATGGGGGGTGGGGCTGAAGGGGTGCCAAGACGTTTTTTGAGGGCAAATTTGTGTCCTTCTCCATAGACCACTGTACAAAAGGTCAGTTCCTTTGGGGGGAGGAAAGGGGGGGGGAAGGGTTTTGGTTTGGGCGCTCGCTCTCTCTCTCGCCCCCCACCCCCCCCACCCCCCCACCCCCCGTTCCCCCCGCACCCCCTCGCGCCCCCCCCGCCTCCTCTTGTTTCCTCCACTGCATTTAAGCAAACATCAATGTGTTTTCATGCCATCTGATTTTTATCTGTGTAATGGATTGGTCATTTTTCTAAATCAACATTTAACATCTTGTCCTCTAATTGCACAGAATCACCTTCGACACTAAATGTTATTTTGTATTCATAAGACCACCATTTTGTCTTTCATACAATATACATCATTGGAACTAATTCTCTTGTAGACTAAGTGGATGTAGTGTAACACTGAAAAGACTTCATTACTTGAAAGATCAAAAGTCATTACAGACAATACCAGTCCATCAGCTTTGAAAACACTATACAAGCATAGGCCATTTCTTTGGTTGATGTAAATGGTCTTTCATTTTCACGATATATTTTCTGTAGTTTTTAGTATCGGTGCAAATGTCATGAAGTCATTGAGCAAAAATTAGTTTTAAATCAGTGAAGGTAAATGAGCCGAAGTGGATTTTTAAGTGGAGCATAATTCTTACCCGCTGACCCCCCATGACTTAATGGATAAACTTGTGTGCCATGTGGGCTAAGAAGCTCCAAAGCTCCACTCCCTCCACGTGGCCATTGAAATTCATCTACTGAAGAGAGGTTTAACTTTTTTTGCAATACATCAAGATATCTACTTGGACAACCTATTCAGTCTCCTTCCATTCTTTTACTGAAAACATGATATGTCACTTGTTAGAAGTTTGTTTTTTTTTTTTAGGTTTGTTGTTTTTTTTACTTTCTTTTCTTTGTTTTTTTTTCGTGTTTTTTGTCGTATTTACGGTTTTGCTATACTTTCCGTTAGATTTTCCTTTTTTCCCGTTATTTCTTTCGTTTTTTTTTTTTTCTGGTTTTCTGCGTTTTTTTTTCCGTACTTTATTTTTTTTTTCATTTTTATTTATATTTTTTTTTTAGTTTGTTAAGTTATATACCTCAAAACACAGAACAACAGAAAGAAGATTTTAAAATTTTGCCGATACTCACAACATTCATCTGAATACATCCATTCTGGATACATATTCAGTCCCCTTCTGTTACAAAGTTCCACCTTTGAGGGGTAGAAACCTCACGTTTTATATTTGTGTACCAAAAAAGTTTTAGTACTCTTTTAACTGAAAACATATATGTCCACTTGGTTCACAAAAGTTAACACACTCAAAAAGAATGAAACAACAGAACAGAAGATTTAAAATTGTTTGCAGCTACTTTAAAGACCCCCACGTCGATTCTATACATCTCGATATATTCAGTCCCCTTCTGGTGTACAAACATTCCCTTTTTATATTATTTGTTTAGCAAGAAAGTTTAGTACTCTTTTACTGAAAAGTGGGCCATTCTTCCAGAAAGTCATACAATTGACCAACTTTATTAGCCCCACATGACAAACAATCGGAGCAAAAGTGGAAACCACAACCTAACCAAAAATAATGTTTCGACTTTTGGTAGATTTGGTTGGTTTGTTATGGGGAAAACAAAGTTCGGAAGACTGACCAAATATGATATGTCACTTGGTCGAAGTTACATAACAAGTTAAAAAAAGAAAGAACAACCGAACTTTTGACATCTTCAGGTAATATGATTGCATTTGACTTGTATTTGAATTACAAATTAATGGCTACCTGCAACATTTATATAATTGCTCTCTAAATGCATTTACAAAACGCTAACATATTCACAAGACAACTGTTTTGTCTTTTCATGTACAAAAATTGGTACTAAGTGCTCATTTAACACTATTGTATAGAACAATGGGCAATACTAAGCCTAAGACCACAAATGGGCCTAGCAGCACAAATGCCAAGCCTTACCATCAATACACCATAGGCCATTTCTTTGTTGATGTAAATGGTCTTTCATTTTAGATAAGATTTCTGTAGTTTTTAGTATCTGTGCAAAATGTCATGAAGTCATTGAGCAAAATTAGTTTTAAATCAGTGAAGGTAAATGAGCAGAATTTGGATTTAAGTGGAGCATAATTATGTACCCGCTGACCCCACATGACCTATATGGATAAACTTTGTGCCCATGTGTGCTGAAGAAGCTCCAAAGCTCCACTCCCTCCAAGTGGCATTGAAATTCATCTACTGAAGAGAGGTTTAACTTTTTTTGCAGATACATCAAGATATCTACCTGGACACCTATTCAGTCTCCTTCCATTCTTTTACTGAAAACATGATATGTCACTTGGTTAGAAAGTTATATACACTCAAAAACAAAGAAACAACAGAACAGAAGATTTAAAATATTTGCAGATACATCAAAACATTCATCTGAATTCTATCCATTCTGGATACATATTCAGTCCCCTTCTGTTACAAAGTTCCACCTTTGAGGGGTAGAAACATTCACGTTTTATATTTGTGTACCAAAAAAGGTTTAGTACTCTTTTACTGAAAACATGATATGTCACTTGGTCACAAAAGTTATACACACTCAAAAAGAATGAAACAACAGAACAGAAGATTTAAAATTGTTTGCAGATACTTTAAAGACACCCACTTCGATTCTATACATCTCGATATATTCAGTCCCCTTCTGGGGTACAAACATTCACTTTTTATATTATTTGTTTAGCAAGAAAGTTTTAGTACTCTTTTACTGAAAAGGGCCATTCTTCAGAAAGTCATACAATTGACCAACTTTATTAGCCCCACATGACAAAACAATCTAGCAAAAGTGGAAACAAACCTAACCAAAAATAATGTTTCCATTTTTGCTAGATTTGTTGTTTTGTTATGGGGAAAACAAAGTTCGGAAGAATGGCCCAAAATATGATATGTCACTTGGTCAGAAGTTACATACAAGTTAAAAAAAGAAAGAAACAACAGAACTTTTGACATCTTCAGGTAATATTGATTCATTTGACTTTATTTGAATTACAATTAATGGCTACCTGCAACATTTATATAATTGCTCTCTAAATGCATTTAAAAACGCTAACATATTCACAAGACAATTGTTTGTCTTTCATGTACAAAAATTGGTACTAAGTGCTCATTTAACACTATTGTATATAACAATGGGGCAAATACTAATACCTAAGACCACAAATGGTCCTAGCAGCACAAATGCCAAGCCATTAGCCATTCAATACACCATATTGTGTTGACAATTAGTCAATTTTGGTCCGATATTTACCTAGACGTCCATTCCTTTTATGTAACATTTTAGTAGTTTGGATAAGATGTAAAATGAAATGTCAAACTCTATAATAAAGGCCCATGCCTAATTGCTGATCACTTCAAATTAATTACAAATCAAATATACTTAAATTTCACATCAGGCTGTATTTTTAATTAAATGAAATGTCAACCTATGTAAGACTCGTGCATAATTGATGGTCGCTACGGATTGATTACAAAACAAATATCCTTGAATTTCACATCCGGTAGTATTTTTAAATTTTTGTTTAATATCTGAACTGAGAATATACAAACTTGCCACCATCTCAAAACTTGGCACCATCTGAAAATTTTGTTAAGTTAGTTAATCATAAATTGTTGTGTGTAACAATTTAGTAAACAGTGGCTACAACAATTAAGGCTCAAAAGATATCTCATCCTAACCATATTAAAATTCTGCCTTCAGATTTTAATTTATATGTTCCAATGGTCAGCTATAAATAATTTTGCTTTACTTGACCAGAGTTACCATAGCAATGAATAGATAAGCATGCTTCTTGGTGGTTACAATTAGGGTTTCTTTTAATCTTTGATTAATAAAGAATACAGCAGTGGAGTTGCACAAATGAAATGCACTGAGTGTATTTTCTCTTTTATTACATTTTTCACACTCGGTGTCACTGACCCACTGTGGAGGACTAAAATGCTCTGCTCTTAAAGCGACACTGGCACATATGAAATATCATAAGGGCCTTATTTAAGGAATTCGTTTACCTCCCACTACAGAAAAGGTTTGACACCTTTGGTAGTTAGTATGGACCCTCTACATCAATGCTAGGTAGGTAGTACTCTCAAATTGTGGTATCACTTTTTCAATAAGGGTCAATTTAAGTTTACACAAGGGTCAAACTTTTAAAATGCCCCAATCACATTGAAATGTATGCCATATTGTCCATCTAATCATAAGGATTCCAAAAATGTATAGTTTGTACCATCTATTACCAATGGTTTTGGAGTTATAGGGTAAAAATGGCTAAAATGGTAAAAAAGGACAATTTCTATTTGTACAGGGGTCAAAATCAGAAGTTGATTCCAATTGGGTTGGAAAAATGATTAGAAGTGTTCATTCTAGATTAAAGACACTATCAGTGATTTGCTAAATCAGCAAATTGAAAACAACACAAAAATCAGATTTTAGCATGTACGTAAACAAGTACAGGTATCCTAAACATACCCTGCAAATGAGTAAGACCAGAAGCAACCTATAGGGACAGAATCGGAGAGGTTTGGATGTACGGTCCGACACGGAACAATACTTACAACACTAATGAATGGATGCTCGTATCTTTGACAACTGCCGTTTGCTTCCTTTTTCTTTCAATTTCTAAAGCTGGAAAAGGTAATTTATGAGAATACTACAGGAATGCTCCTTCACTTGAAAGTCTTCCTGCAAATTTCAAAATATTTTTCAAATCACTGATAGTTGTCTTTAATGCGTTCAAAATAAGGCAATAGTTTGTACCATATGCAGTGTATAGTTATCAGATTATGAGACAAAATAGGTCAAAAGGGCAACCATTAACTTCCAATTGGTATTGACCTTCTTTGACCCTTATCTCCGTAAGTAAACATTTAACATAATCAAAACTATACTTTTTGGGAGTCCTCTTACCTCAGGCAATAATTTGCAAGTATTTAAAATATAATCAGATTAACTTTTAATGTTGACCCCTGTACAAATTGAGATTGACCTTTTTTACCATTTTAGCCATTTTTACCCTATAACTCCAAAACCAATGGTCATAGGTGATACAAACTATACATTTTTGGAATCCTTATGATTAGATGGACAATATGGCATACATTTCAACGTGATTGGGGCATTTTAAAAGTTTGATCCCTGTGTAAACTTAAATTGACCCTTATTGAAAAAGTGACACCACAATTTGAGAGTACTACCTACCTAGCATTGATGTAGAGGGTCCATACTAACTACCAAAGGTGTCAAACCTTTCTGTAGTGGGAGGTAAACAAATTCCTTAAATAAGGCCCTTATGATATTCAGCTCCTGCTCTACTGGAGTTGTTTCCCATAGCATGTACCCTATTTGGCCGGTCTGTGATCTTTGTGGTTTTAATCAATGAGTATGAGTCTATGATATTCCTGTAATAGACACGTTTGTTGATTAAACTCATGACAAACTTAAAGTTAGCCTACAAATCACCTGGATGTCTTTATCCTCTTATTAATGTCTCTATCTGTTTGGATATGTTATTTTTATGTGTAAAATATATCTCTATTCTTCCAATGGCCTAGACTATCATTTGTGAGCAAATTGAGGACATTTCATATTTTGTGTAAATGTGCCAGTGCCGCTTTAAGGCTCCAGTTTGTTCTTAATCTCAATACTTTATCAGCAACTTTTAGGTAAAATATTAAAGTTTCTCTCAAAATTGCCTTAAAAATCTACTACTGACAGATTTTTTATTTAATTTGAATAACTACAAAAATTTCAACCCTTATAATAGTTGAACTGTGAGGAAACCTTTAAAATTCTCTTGCAGATACACAAATAAGCATTTTAGGGAAAAGTTGGGAAGGTTGAACAATGAACATGAAAAAAAAATCATTAAATTCTGTAGTTTGAAATAAAATAGTTAAACTGCCTGTGACGGTATGGATGGATTGTGTGCAGGTTTGAAGACTGATGTAGACTCAGTGGAGCACCTTAGGGAACTAAATAATTAAATAACATGGATAGTAGTGGCCTAGATGATGAAAAACAAAATGTTAAATAAACCATAGCAGTGGGTGCATGTTTGAGCCAACTCATAATCCCAAGGTTGTGGGATTGAGTTTTGCTGTGTTGTGTTCTTTTGACAGTGGCATAACCAGAATTTTTCATTTGGTGGGGCAGGTGGGGACAACAACATAATTTTTTTTTTTTTGGAACTGACTTTTTTCAATGTCCAGTGGTTTAATTCTCATTTTAAATGAGTTATATTGGTAGTTCGGTTCAAGTGGAACTTCTTGATCAATTTATTGCTCAATTTATTTTGAGGGGCAAGAGAGGGTGAGCAAATTTTTTGAGTGGGGCTCCAGCCCCACCGCTGGTTACGCCACTGGTACTTGGACAACTTAACCTCGCTTGCCTTTCTCTACCCAGGAGAGAAATGGGGAGCTGTTACAATTTCAAAAAGTGCCTATAGGGGCTTGCGCTACAGCTGCGCCCCAGTTGAAACAAAATAATTCTCATAATTGCAAAGAGACAGCATCATAATAATAGTAATAACAATAAGCGCCATGATACTACAGTGAATGGTGTCCCTAAAAAGGGGGATTATTATTATTATCATTATTATTATAGTGCATAAATAATGCACTATTGTTCACAAAACTTACCTGTTTAAATTCCTCATAGGTAATTTTCCCCTGTTGCTTTAAGGATTCCTGTTGCAATACTTTTACTAGGACAGCTGTAATGTGAGAGTCTGGCAGAGCGGGTGATACTAAACTCTGGTATGAGAACAAAAGCAAACAAAAAATAATAGCACTTAAAGGTACTTGTTCCGATTTTTGTATATCATGTTATCTACTTGGTATGAGAGCCTGACACTTGTATACACAGGCCACCAGGTACCGTGGGAAACAAGCTTGCGGTTTTTATGCTGGACGCGATAATACATAGTGCAACGCCCTATTCACTACTGTGCTAATATTGATGGTTAACCACTAAAACGACAGTTTTTTTGTCAATATCTTCAGAATGGAATGGATTTGAAAGCTAAAATTTCAGTAACATAATGAGAAAAATATGGCCTTTCATCTGATATCAAAATTGATACTACTTCCGGGTAAATCAGGGGGGTCCCAAAGACGATCGGAACTAGCGCCTTTAAATGGGATAGCACTGTCCTATTATTACTAAACATTTTTGTAAATATGCACTATCAGTGATCTACCCAGTGATCTACGCAGAAGGCAAAAATATTTGAAATTTGCCAGAGAGGCTTACGGCCAAGAAAATCAGATCTAATCAATCAATACCTTTGAAACTTGGTTCATGTGAAGAATTAACTTCACTGTACATTCCTCAACTTTAATTTCTTATGTCTTTCTTTACTTTGTTATTTTCCCTTATTTTTGAAACAATAATTATTTCTAGCTAACAGGGAGGGAGCTATAGCATCGAAACTTCAGGAGGTCGATTTCAACCAAAATATCTAAAGTCAAGACTACTTTAATAAAGTGTTAAATTGTTAAGAAATGTTTTATTTTTAATGTTTGATAAAAATGAAAATAGCTCTAATCTATAGTAGAAACACCTAAAAATCTAACGTGAGCATTTTCTAATTTTAATTCTCTTCTTATGACACCTTATCATTTAGAAGCCACAAATACTCGAATCTCATTGGTTAACTGGCTTATTGTTAATATTTCTGTATTGCATGTAGAAGATTGCTCACCACGTGAACAAGATCCCCCACTTTTTACACGGGTAGATCCACTTCTACCCGTGCTACTTCTTCGATGATTTTTGAAAGAAATCGGCATCTGTTCCAGAAGGAAGTCCAGAAATACCCACTATTTCCTGAAATATCAACTTGTCGGTAGAGTTCACGGTTCCTTCTCATATCCCATTTATGAACTTTAAATACAACAGCATGCATGACATGTGCAATTACTTTGTATTGGTAAAACATGAAAATAGTGGTTTTGCATGTCAATGGTACAATCTAATTTTTGCCCTTTTCTTATATTTCTTGACATGAACCCTTTACAAGATTTTTGCAGAAGGGATTCGGCTACTCCTCATTATGAGTAACTATTCTTAGAAGTGAAAGATCGCAAAATTAGCGACATTTTTCTGCCTTGAAATTCAACCAAAACATCTATCATTTTGGAATGTAAACAATCAGTCTCTTACACAGATGTGAAAGTACACATTATGTTAGCCTTGATTTGCCGTGTTTACTGAATTTTACAGTGTGTTGCTTGGACGGAATTACAGGCGCATTTTGGGTAATGTCTGCTTCCTGACAAATTTCCAAATAAACGGTGGTTGGTAGCGGTCTAGATTTTATTTGTGTCATTGGTAATCTAGTACTTGATGATTACACTAAGTATTATAGGCCCCTACTTTATATACATTAAAATCTATAGATGATCTTGTGCATATGCAGAAGAGACTGTTCTGGGCCAGCCCCCTAACCATCATTGCGCTAATTCAGATTTAGATAAAATTGAATCTAATCTACTTTAGGCTTATCTCTTCAAATATTTGACAACTAAATGATGAATTCATTATTCCGTGTTTGTTCTGCGCAATACGGAAAATACATATTGTTGGGTGCTGCATTAGATTCAGCCTAAGGCCTTGTGATACAGCACCCGACCATAGGTATTTTTCTGTATTGCGTGAACAAACAGGGGATGAGTCCAAGAAAAAAATCTGTCTCAGCTTCCAATTGAGAGATTTTTAACATTATTTTAAACTGCTCAAGAAAAAAAAATACACCGCGGTCCCCGTCACTCGTGGTCCCCGGACCGCGAGTGTCGTCTGCCGTCTCGCGCGGTTGGTTTGGGAATGGGGCCAAAGGTCACAGAGATAACAAAGGTCACATGAGGTCACCAACATGTCACTCCACCCAGCCCCCTCCTTTCCACCAAGTTACATCATCGTAGCCCTTACAAACTCATACGGCATGTAATATATTAAGGGTTAACATTTTGACCATAGACACACGCACAGATACACAGACACACGACCAGAATCCCTATGTGCCTTCTGCAATTCTTGCAGACGACAATTTTGCCGCAAAGTTCCTCCCCACCAAAAAAATCGTCTAAAAATGCAATAAAAATAGAATCTCCGCATATCGCATACCTTTTTTGACTAAAAACAAAACAAAACATAGCACTTAGGGTTTTGAGCTACAAGAAGCTGAGACAAACTTTTCTTTTTCTGGTCTAACTAATACTAGGCCTATTTGTTGAGATTGAAGGTGCCTATAAGCCTAAGTTGGGTATATTTGAAGTCAATATTACCATACCTTGTATAAGCTGAAGAGTTGATCAAAGCCAATACTGCCCTCATTATACACATCCAGTGAATCAAATAATACTACGAGTAATAAGAGTGATAACAATGATTTGTTAAATACTGATGTCTAATATACTGTATCTGCTGGGCTTAAAGGGGCACCACCCGATCCTCAGCCTTGACACCACCTTTCACACCACCAAACCCGAGATACCATTAGGTCGAGTGGTGCAAGTGTCATTTCGATTAATGGGTCGCGGGGTCTGACTGTAACAGCGATACCAGACTGAAGACCTGCGCCGCCGACAGATTTGCTATCACAAAACCTCCCTTCTGCTAAAGCGTTAGGGTGGATAAAACTAAACAACAAGGCGAACCTCGGATTTACCGCGATGCGTAAAATATGTCCCCGCCGCATATCGCGATCACTAAATGACACTAAAACTGCACCAGTCCCACCTTATTTTGCCATCACTACTCTGCCAAAAATATGGTTACTCAAGAAATGCCTCAAGAAATCTTAAAATTCAGCATCAAATCCCTGAAAATTCACTAACTTTAGTAAAAATATGATACTTTACTCCATTGGGCAACATATTTTGAAAGAAAATCATGTGATCACGTTTTAAATTTGGGACCCATACGGGTTCTGGAAAGCGGCGCAACATTGATTTTACATATTTTCACATTCCAAGAAATGTAAACAGGCTGCAACCCAAAAGAATGACCCCATGTAACAACTAGAACTAAAAAACATTCGCCCAAAATCTAATCCGGTCGATAACTTCTCAGCCCACTTCCTTCCACCAAGTTACATCATTTATCCACCTTAAAGACCTCCAGAAAACTTGTTCCCAGGCCTGGCGGGAAATTTCATAATTATGCAAATAGAACTTAATTAGCATATTTTTTAAACCCAAACTCTAATCGTGTGTGAAGACTCATCACCTGCTTCTTTCCACCCAGTGACATCTCGTAGCCCTTACAGAACTCCAGATAAATTGTAGACAATTTGACATTTTCTGTGCAATATTGACCTTTTTCCCTTACCCCCGGACAGCACCCAGGGGATGACCTGGTGGAATAATTACATGGTGAGTAGGTGGTATCCCCTCCTACAATATACCAAGTTTTGGCTACTCTAGCACATCCATAAAAAACGATATGCCCAAATGTTCCAGGGTTACCTTTTTAGCATGGACATACGGACATACAGAACATACGGACGGACATCGGACGGAGCCTTTATAGTCCCCTCCCCAACTACTTTCGGGGGAACAAAAATGACACATTCCTTTGGCAATGCTTGATCATATCAATTTTTACTCTTGAATTTCCTAAATAAACTATTTTTTATACATGCTATTTTTTCACTACCTCTTGCAGATTAGCTATTTTTGCTATCCACAGTGGACAGCCACTGAAAACAGCAATTGTTGCAATACAGATAGCCAATTAGCTATGTTTCTCTGGAAGTTACTTGCATTTATATCCCTCATGAATATATTCATGTTCATTGATTGGTTAAAAGTGCATCACATGACCACAAATAGTTCTTGTGAGAAAGAGAGCGAAAGAGAGATCACAGGGAAATAGACGCCTATTTTCCCTCTGACGTCAGAGGGAAATAGGCGCCTATTTCCCTCTAGCCTCGATACCCGTGTTATCAGTTCCTTTATTTGCTGTGGTCAATACGACTGTTGACGTTATGCATGAGAATGCACAGATTCTTACTTGTATTTTTCAACGTATGTGTATGTTCTTCGTATTAGTTATTGCTCTAAAAGGAACTTTGACGCATTGTTGAGGCTATTTCGTCGACACCCGTAGCAACAACATGGCTGCGCCCAGTTGCAATAACACCAGTGGGAAACCCTCTGCACGGATAGTGAGAATACAAAGAAACTAATTACGCATGTTCTGTCAGTGTTCGAGGAGTTGTGTAAGGATATTAACACCGGTGATTCCCGCGGTGATTTTTATTTTAATGCCATGGAATGGACAACGCTGATCTCAACGCTGCATGACTGTGCACAGAAACAGAAAGAAAGGTGAGCTATGTGCAGTAAATTCCTGGAGTAAATTCGGTACAGACTTCAGCGTCATTTATTTACCGAAAAAGGTGTTGACATCGTAAGTGGGGCAGACTTTCCTCTGTCTAAAGGCAGTCAAAGCTCAAGCTCTTGCCTAGCCTAGCCTAGCCTAGCCTACAGAGTACAGTACAGTACAGGCAAGGCCTATTTTTTGTTAAGGCTCAGTTTCACTTTTAACCAATCAATCATGAACAAAAAATATATTCATGAAGGATATAAAACAAATATTTAATGATCTTATTTGTGATCTTTGTGGAATCTATTGGTCCCCTCGGTGAACTGGAGGGCTTGGGGTACTATTTTCCCTCGACCTTCGGTCTCGGGGAAAATAGTACCCCACGCCCTCCAGTTCGCCTCGGGGGCCAATAGATTCCACAAGATCCCTCATGATCTTATTCGTGATCTTTGTGGAATCTATTGGTCCCCTCGGTGAACTGGAGGGCGTGGGGTACTATTTTCCCTCGACCTTCGGTCTCGGGGAAAATAGTACCCCACGCCCTCCAGTTCACCTTGGGGGCCAATAGATTCCACAAGATCCCTCATGATCATTAAATATTTGCATACTATATCCTATTGCAGACTCCAGAGTCATTTTCATATTCTAATAGAGATGGCTATTTTCTCTTCGATGGAGATAATCATTTGTCCTTCAGATACCCATTTGCTATCTACTGCAGATAACAAGTTTTATCTCCTATGGATAGCCATTTTGGCATCTATTCCCAGGGTGGATATGATGCATGAACAAGAAAACAAGTAAAAAGAATACTTTTTTTCCAACAGGCAATGTATGCCCGTACATTGATTAGAGTGTCAAAAACAGCAAAATATGGAAAAAAGGGTAGGTTTTCTTAACCCTGAAATTGTAAAGTATGTGTTTAAGTTATGTAATACATTAAGCAGGGATCAAAATCATAAAAAAATATGTAAATGAGAAGTAAAGTAAAGCAAGATAATAAAGGGTATATCAACAAGACAATACATTGCTTACTTGTTTAGGGTAGCAAAAACAGATAAAAATACTTGTTTAGGGTATGTTTAGCTTGTTTTTATTCAGTGCAAATATGTGTTTAGGGTGCATTTTGAAAGCCCATGTTCACGTATCATATCCAACTTTAAATACAAGTGCCCCCTCCCCCGGGCATCTATTGCAGATCATTGCCGCTTTACTGAAGATGACTATTATGTCAACATCCATTTTGCTATCTTCTAAAAAGGCCCTTTGGTATATTACATTCATTTTGCTATCTACTGCAGACAGCATTTTCATCTATCGCAGACTTCTATGTTAAAAGTTAAGTCTTTCCCATGTCGAGTGGTACATCATGCGGTGCCTATCTCCATTTCCTTAACCCTAGGCTACATGTCTGTTAAATGCAATGAAAGCTACAGCTGGTGGTTCATCCACTGGTAGCTCTGTGTTTAATACCCCTACTACATTCTTAAATGCCAAGTGCATGACAAGCAGTAATAGGTACCATTTTTTAGTATTTGGTATATAACCTGGCTGCATTAAAATCTGTGACCTCCCAACTATGAAGTCGGTGCTCTTATCATTAAAGCCTAAAGGTGCTTGTTCCAATTGATTATGTCTATTGTGTTATGTACTTGATATGAGAACCTAGCACTTGCACATATGCCCCATTCAGGGGCGGCTCCAGGATCGGAAAAGCAGAGGCCAAAAGCAGAGTTAAACATTGCATGTTATCAACCAACACATTGAACTGGTTCACATAACCCTTTACACATGTATGTATTGTAGCTAGGAATTTCGTATACCGGTACCTGGCCACTTGATACAACAATAATACTACTTCAATAAAGAGTTCTGCATGAATAAGTCTGTTTCCGATAACTTGCAGTTTCACCCCTGCTTACCGATTCTGGAGCCGCCCCTGGCCCCATCAAGTACCATGGGAAACAAACTTGTTGTTTTGATGGTAGAAGCAATAATGCATATTGCAAAGCCCTATTCAATACTGTGCTAATATTGATGGTTAACCATTAAAATGGCATTTTTTGTTTATATCTTGGGAATGAAGTGGATTTGAACGCTCAAATTTCAGGACGACAATGAGAAAAATATGACCTTTCATCTGATATCAAAATCGATACTACTTCCGGGTAAATCAGGGGGGTCCCAAAGACCATCGGAACATGCACCTTTAAGCCAACAAGTCAGTTTACCTATGACTGCTATGTCCTGCATGTCAATATCCTTATCATCTTCTAGCAGCTTATTTGTAAAGTAAAATTCAAATATTTCTATTAAGTGTAGTATAATACCTGTCTACTGCAGATATCAAGACTGATCTACAGTAAATACAAAAACCTTCATGATTAGCCTTACATTTATATTTCTCTTCAATACTAGCTTTTGAGCTTAGAGCAGAAAACATGGTGATGAATTCCTGCGGATGAATACCACCCGTCTTCTGGTTGACATGAGCTGCGGCTATCTTGGATATAACGGGACAACCACACAGGTCTGGTATCACCAGAAAATCTTCCAGGGGAATTCCCTCTGCTCCTCCGACTGAGCTGTCATAGCTAGAGTAGCGAACAACTATGTATTTCAACTCTTGAGCATTATCTGAAAGTTTGAATATATAAGACATGACATTCTTAGTATAGTATTGATATTTTAATTTCATTACAGTGATGAACAACAAAAATGGCATTTCTATATGCTGTTACATGTATGCCCAATTTTGAACGATAAACTTTAGTAGACTTGAGGTCAACTACCTTGTATTTAATCTGTGCAGTGCTAATCTATACCAATTTACCATGTCATCCAAATACATAACTTACAGTGTGTTTTTTGTTCCAGTTCTTGCAACTTCTCAGGTGTTAGAAATGATTCTGAATTGCCCTGTAAAATGAAATCAGGTACATCATTAGCCAAGGAATTTGATGCATTATAAAGAGAGATTTAAGGGAAATGTTTATCATTTCACTCCAGTAAGAAATTCTGTTGATACTGTTAACTAATAGCAAGTTCCAGGATAACATGATTCAGTAGATGTGATTGAGCTATTAATACATTTTGTTTCTAAAACATATTTTTGATAACTTTGAAGCAAAACCATCCTTTTTTTCTGCGGCCCTACCTTTCTTGAAAATTTCTTTGGCGCATTTATTTCCATTTGGCAAATATGTGGGAAATCCCTGAGTTCAGTGGCTACCATCCCGTCCTTCGTAGCATACATTTTCTTTACGAGAATATGGAGCTTGTTTTAACAACTGGCACCAAAGATTGTAACAGCTGGCGTGTGGTTGATGAATTGGTTTTACGAAATAGTTTTTAGCACTTACGTAAAAATCGACTTGTAGAACGAGATATAGATCCAAAGTTTTAAATCCAGTTTTGTCCCCGTAAAACAGGGTGGCCGGATTCACCTCACACTCTTAGCAATCGCCCTTACTCCCTCCTTTCTCTTTGTCCGATTCAATGCATCAATCCCCAACCCAACCCTCCAACATGTACTCTCCTCCTCCACTTGCTTCTTCCATGTCTTCTTTGCATGGTCGTCCCTTCCTCTTCAAACCGCCCACCTCGAACTCAAAATCCCTTCTTAAAACATCCTCGTCCTCCTTCCTCAGCACGTGCCCATACCAATGTACACTATTCGCGTTCGCCAACAGGTCCACTGCTTCTTCCAAACCCAATATCTGCATCAAGTCCTCAGACTTCATCCTATCCATCAACTTCACACCACACATTGCTCTCATTATTGCTTTCTCTGTCCTTTTCAAAATCCCCATCTCATTTTCACTTAGACACCATGTCTCGCTCCCAAACAGCATCACTGATCTCACACAACTCTTATGTCAGCATTCCTTTCATCTTCAAAGGATATCTTTTCCCTTGTAACAACTCCCCACATTCCCTAAACTTCACCCACCCATAACCTCACTCTAGCTGTCACAGCTGTCTCACATCCACCACGTCACCCCCAGGCCCCACTAACCCTGTCCCCAGGTACGTGAACACCTTCACCAATCCCACCTCATCACACAACTTTTCCACCTGTTCAAACATCCCTCCAGATCTTTTCTTGCATCTTCCACACACAAAATCTCTTGCCTACACAGAGGAAGGTGTATTGAAAACCACTGCACACATCTCTCCATTACCAGTGTGGACACCATATGTCATTTGTTTACATGCTTCAGTCTTCCTAAATACAATAAATACGAGTCCAACTTACCAAGAATCACATTGACATGATACCACTTATTCCAAATGCATCCTTAGAACATTTTTTGAATGCTCAATATCATGAAAATCAAAGAGAAATTGGAAATTGGAAATTGTGCACACAGTTTCAGAAGTTCCTATGTTATTGTTGACAAGAGAACAAAGGAAGATGTCAGGGAGTTTTTTCTCACCCCAATCAATATTGGGATACCTTTTGAATGGGAGGTCAATCTAGTTGTATATATCAAGTCTGCAGTACAATGGTACTGGCGTGCAAGAGTGCACACACAAGTACACTTATTGCATAAGCTATGGTATGACATGGCTGAGATGTGCTTGTAAACAGTTTAAACTCCCTTAAACACAATCAAGTTAGTGTCTTTGTGAGTCTATGGATAGACAGACTCACATTCGATGGGAGTATCTCTTGCCAACTTGGGGTCACTCTCTTTGTGCATCTTCCATGGATCCATTTCCCACATTTTTCACACCACACTGAATTTGATTTTACCCTCTTCCCACACATGCCGCATGGGTCTATTCACTATTCACTACCACCCCTCCCCCCCCCCTCTGCTCACCAACACTTTTGTGTTCCCAAGGTTTACCTTCAGACCCTTACTCTCAAAAGCATTTTTCCATTTCCAACTTCTCCCTCAACCCTCAATCATTTTATATTGTCTCACACATTAAAACCAAGTCATAAGCATACAACATCTCACTCAACAGACCTTTTGCACTCTCCGTGACCACATCTCCACATCAATCACAATTGCAAATATCAATGGCAAAGTACAGAACCTTGATGCACACCCACCTTTACCTCAAACTCCTCACACAAATCAGATCCCACTCTAACTCTTGTCTTTGCTCCTTCATACAATCTCATCACTGCTCTAACTATTGCTTCTACTCTCTTCCTCATCACCCACATTAAATGCCCTCTCCAACTTCCAAGTCCACAAAACACATAGTTTCTTCCCTTTAGCTCGATATTCCTCTTGCAACCTCCTCAAAATAAACACTGCATCTATTGTTCCCTTCCCTGGCATAAACCCAAATTGCATCTCACCCACTTCCACTATCTTCCAAATCCTATTCTCTAAAACCCTCTCCACAATTTTTATTGCATGCTCCAACAACTTCACACCCCTATATACTCCTCCACAGACACAGAGCTAGAATATAAACCAAGAGGGGAAACGCTCATGTTATTGAATAGGCCAGCAACGTAACCGATTTCTCTCACACCTCGCGCGCCATCCTTCTTGTTGCACAACCAGCCACGCGTCATCGCTGTTACTGCACAACTTAAGCACACGCACCTACAAATCTGTGCGTCATGCGTTATGTTATTAGTGTTGCATTTCCCCAGTGTTCCATTGTCTGATCGGCCGATTTTTCTGCAATAATTATGCAAAAACCAATCGATGGAAGAAACCATGCTTCTAAAAAGATTCCTTCATTCCTTATGCACAAAAAGACTCCCAATGACCCCTGTTAATTTTGCTTGAGTCCGACTGATAGCATGTGGCATCAGTTGTGTGTGACGAACGTAAAATACCGTGTGTCTCATAAATATGCATAAGGACTTTCCAAATACGACGATACGTAAACCAAATATGGTGGTGCCCAAAACTATGATAATGAAGTGCGTATGCTCATTATAATACTTTTGGGCACCTCGATTTTGGTTACGCCATTTGTGAAGATTCAGCTTGTCTATCTTATATAAGTCGTCCACAGATCATTGCATCCCCTTTACCTTTAAAAATTGGAACTACCACACTCACTGCCCATTCCTCCAGCATCCCTCCTCCATCTAACAGTCTCTGACACAACTCCATCATCTACCAGCTCCCAGCTATTTATCTCCATTTCGTGGGGTTTGCCGTTGTTAACATACATGTGCTGCAGTGTACGCACTCATGTACGCATGGCACTGTGTTTGGATCATAGAACCGGCCGCACCCCCCCCCCCAAATTCCACAAAAGGGGAAAACGGTCCACTTTTTGATGATTTTTTTGGATAAAAAGTCCAAAATTTAGAGAAATATTGACAAGAAAGTCCAATTTTTGGTGGTGAATTTGTCAAAAAGTCCCAAAAAGGACCATTTCAGGGGGGTTAGGTCCATTTTTACCAAAAAAGGTCCACCTTTTCGAAGTCCCGCACCCCCCCAAAAAATAAATCCTGCTTACAGCCCTGGCGATTTCCTTTGTTAAATTGTTATAACATTGGATTTTTTCAAATGCGATTTGGTCAAATATAGATGTCTAATGTAAAATCTCACAAAATTAAATAAATATGAGGTCTTGCAGACTCAAAATCGCAATAGTGAAAATTGACACTCCCGTATAGGGTTTAGAAGGGCGCACACCACTAAATAATCGCTCCATTGAAATACACGTAAAAATACCACATTGCGCCCACTGATTTGCACCCCGTGTGAATGTTATGAATTCATTTCCCTATAGATCACAACTAAAACTGTCAAATAAGTTTAAATTTTTTTATGTAATTCTAGTAAAGATTTTAAGAAAAGGGCATATGAACAGTGCCACCACTATATTGAGCCGACGTGTACGCCTCATAGTCGAGGGCCTAGTTTCTACACAGAATCAAATTTCCAAATTTTGTGATAATCTCAGCGATGGTCGAGCTACATGTATACTCTTTTCACTTTCATTATAATATACCACCCTCACTGGAAACCGGTCCCCAAAGAACTGCAAAATATCTCACACAGGTTTTTTTTTTTTTACCGGAACTAACTACCATTACACCAAACGTGGAGTGATTTAGTGTTGTGCACCCTTCGAACAAACTTTTTTCAACCGCTCTTTTCTGTTTTGATGCCCTTTTTTGTTTCTATATCCCCTAGCCAGTTTCAGTTGCTGTTTTATCGTCCCTTTCCTATTTTTTCAACCTTTTCCTTTTTCCTGTTTTTTGCGTCCGTTTCCTTAAACTATTTTCAACCCCCTTTTCATATTTTTTAAAAGTTTTTGACGCCCCTTATTTTTCTTCTCTTTTCTTTCCATCTTCCTTTGTTCATTTTTGGCGCCGCTTTCCTTTCTCCTCCGTTTTCTTTTTGCTTCTCATTTATTATTTTGCTTTTCTTATTGTGCTTTTATGCGCCCCTTCCTTTACTATTTTTATACGTTCTTTTTTTTGTTGCACATTGTTTATTCGGATTTCCCTTTATAATTTATCTCCATTTTTCGCCGTAATTTTCTCGCTTCTTAATTTTCCCTTACAGTTCGATCCTTTTCGCCATAAGCTTTTCTATCTCTTTCCCATTTAATTGTCCCTTTCCATTTCCCTTTCCTCCCATTCTATCTCTAATTTTCTTTCTTTTCCTTCCTCTTTCCTTTCCTTTCCTCCCCCTCGCCTTACATTTTCCCCTTTCCTTTCCCTTTTCTTCTCCTTTTCCTTCTTTTTCTCTTTTCCTTCTTTTTGGCATCCCCTTTGGCCACCCGGGGGGCAAGCGCCCCCAATGCCCCCCAGGATGACATACCCCGGGGGCAAAGTGAAAATTTTTGTGTCGGCAAATGGGCAGTTTTATCAGCAACCCCCCCACACCCCAACATTGAATGGTCTGAGAACGTCCCTGCAAGTGATAAAATAACAGTTAGTTCCAACTTCCCAACAACTAGCTTTATTAAATCAACAGACACCAACTTAACGCCGAAAAAGGCTTGGATCATAATGAACGTGGTCGGACGTGGATTTAGTTGTTAATGAATGAATGCAGCTGCATTTTCCTTGGTTTTGCTTTAGCTCATCTTTGAGGCTCAATTTGAGTTTTTTTAAATATAGGTTTTCCCAGTTAGTTTAAAACATTTTTCATTATATTTCATGTCGCGTTAAGTTGTTTTTCGTCCAAAAAAACGGAAACGTGCGTTTGTTTAAAACAACTTCATTTTTGGTCAATTATATTAAACCTTTGATCAATAAAATTAACTTTATTTTTGCACATTTTCGTCAAGATCAATTTAAATGCCCAATCATCTGAATGTACAAAGCAATTTCGTCTTTGGTCATTTAATTTCACATTTAGCTCAGTATATTTCGTCTCGTGTGGTGTATGCATAGTCCATGGCTAAGAGTTAGGTCTATAATATCAGCACAATTTATGTAATCTACCCATCTATATCTTTCTTTCTTTCACCTCATTTTCCTTTTTTTACACAGTCGAGGAACTCGACTGTGTTTTTCTTCTGTACGGTTTCTTTCTTCTTTCTTTCTGTCAACATGCTAATATCTCAGACATGGAACATCCCATAATAATCAAAACTGGTCACAAGGACAAGTACATGCGCAGACACTTTTGACATGACCCGATTGGTGTCAAAGGTCACGATAGGGTCACAGGGGTCAACAACGTTAACCATGCAAAAAATCTAGAATTAGCTAAAATCTCAAAACTAATGCTGTCATCTTGTAGGACTTGATCAACACTACAAAAAAGTCAATTATGACTTTGTCATATGACACATGATCACTACTCCTTTTACAGATTACATAGTATGATCATGTGACTCATGTATGTGGTGCAGCTTGACATCCCCCACAGAAGTTACTTAATGACATTTTGATCAAAGGTCATCTGGGGTCACTAAGGTCAATGACCTTTACTGTGTGTAAAATTTAAAACAAAGTCAAATAGAAAATATTTTTATCCCATCCTGTAGTACTTGATGAGAGGTCAATAAAAGTCAATCATGACCTCAACACTTGACCCATGCTTTAGGAGTCAAAGGTCAAAATACTTCAAATTATGTTACACTTCAAATCGCTACTAATTATACAGATTAAATAGTATAATCACGTGACTCATGGATGTGGTGTAGTTTGACACCCCCTACAACAGATACTTAATGAAATTTTGATCAAGGTCATCTGGGGTCACAGGGTCAAAAGTTCATTTTTACAAAATACGCTACTCCATCGACAGATAACATTGCATGATCACGTGACTCATATATACGAAGCAGCTTGAGATCCTTCACCAAAGTTCATAGGTCACAGGGGGTCAAGGTCATTAAGGGTTCACTTCTGGTCTGAGTACCCTCGACTGTGTTCAGATCTGTAGACAGATCTAGAGATCTGTAGACAGATCTAGTTTCTTTCTTGCTTTGTTTTTCTTTTAACCTCCTATTTACTTTTCTACATCTCATTTTGTCTTTCTTTACTTCCATACCATGTTTTTATTTCTTTATTTCTTTTTTATTTCTTAATCTTTCTTTATTCGTTGTGCTCGGTATATAAAGTAAAAGACAGAAAAATTATAACATATTTTACTGATGTTTCAGGCCTAGCTTTTAGTCATGGCCTATACATACAGCACACAAGCTGAAATATACTGCGCTTAAAGTGAAATTATATGACCAAAGACGAAATTGCTTTGTACATTCAGATGATGGGCCATGGACAAGACGAAATTAAATTGATCTTGACAAAAATGGGTGAAAAAAAAGTTAATTTTATTGATAAAATGTTGAATATAATTAACTAACGCTGAAATTGTTTTAAACAAATGCCCATTTCTGTTTTCTTCGGACGAAAACCAACTTAACGAGATATGAAATATAATGAAAAATGTTTTAAACTAACTGGGAAAACCTATAATACAATGTGATTTTTCCTTTATAGGAGCCCTTTCTTTTACTTTTTTCGTACTCTTTCCGTTTTTGACGCCCTTTTTATCTCTATATTCCTCTTTTTAGATTTCCCTTTTGCACCCCTTAAACTTTTTTCAACCGCTCTTTTCTGTTTTGATGCCCTTTTTTGTTTCTATATCCCCTAGCCAGTTTCAGTTGCTGTTTTCGCACCCCTTTCCTATTTTTTCAACCTTTTTCCTTTTTTGTTTGTTTTTTGCGTCCGTTTCCTTAAACTATTTTCAACCCCCTTTTCGTATTTTTTAAAAGTTTTTGACGCCCCTTATTTTTCTTCTCCTTTCTTTCCATCTTCCTTTGTTCATTTTTGGCGCCGCTTTCCTTTCTCCTCCATTTTTCTTTTCTCTTCTCATTTTTGCTGCACCTTTTTTATTTGTCTTAGTTCACTTTTCTTTCCAATGTATTTCACCACCCCTTCGTTTCTCTATTATTTTGCTTTTCTTATTGTGCTTTTATGCTTTACTATTTTTATATGTTCTTTTTTTTTTTGTTGCACATTGTTTATTCGGATTTCCCTTTATAATTTATCTCCATTTTTGCCATAATTTTGGCATTTTTTAGCTTTCCCTTACAGTTCGATCCTTTTCGCCATAAGCTTTTCTATCTCTTTCCCATTTAATTGTCCCTTTCCTCCTTTTCATTTCCCTTTTCTCCCATTCTATCTCTAATTTTCTTTCTTTTCCTTCCTCTTTCCTTTCCTTTCCCTCGCCTTACCTTTTCCCCTTTCCTTTCCCTTTGCTTCTCCTTTTCCTTCTTTTTTCTCTTTTCCTTCTTTTTGGCACCCCCTTTGGCCACCCGGGGGGCAAGCGCCCCCAATGCCCCCAGGATACGCCATTGCACACACTCCACCATTACATTGAATTTCAATGTACTGCTTTGATTTCGCGAGGTGTCAACAATCTGTATCTCAATCAGGATTAGGCGACGAAAAAAGAAAACCCTGTTTTACGGGCGAGCGGACCTTTCGAGTAGGGTCGGTCGGTCGGGCAAATTTTTTCTTTTTTTTCCCTTTTCTGGAGCTCAAAATTAGCCTAAAATAGCTGCAAAATCTGAAAAATCAAGAGAAAAAAAATGATTTTTTTTTACAAACAAATTTTATAAAAAAGATTTGCCAAAATTACAAATATTGGGCTAAAAACAGGCTGATTTTACATGATTTTTGGAAAAACTAAAAAAAAAAAAATCTACAAAACTGAAAAATCAGGGTCGGTCGGGCCCGTAAAACAGGGTTTTTTATTTTCGTCGCCTTAGAGACAAATTGCACTCCATAACAAAAACACGGCATAAATCGACCATTTTCATGAGCACCCCCCAAATTCCACAAAAGGGGAAAAAGGTCCACTTTTTGATGATTTTTTTTGATAAAAAGAGAAATATTGACAAGAAAGTCCATTTTTGGTGGTGAATTTGACAAAAAGTCCAAAAAAGGACCATTTTAGGGGGTTAGGTCCATTTTTACCAAAAAGTCCACTTTTTCGAAGTCCCGCACCCCCAAAATAAATCCTGCGTACTGCCCTGCCCAGCGCACCGTTGTTGTTGTTGCGCAAGCACTCGCGCGTCATCATAAAAATCTGTGCGTCATGCATTATGTTATCAGTGTTGCATTTCCCCAATGTTCCATTTTCTGATTTGTCGTTTTTTCTGCAATTAATGTGCGAAAACCAATGGAAGAAAACATGCCTCTAAAAAGATTCCTGCATTCCTAATACACAGAAAGTCTCTGTGCAACCCCTTGTAATTTTGCTTTTGAAAAGAGATATTTGAGGCAGAGTGACACCATGTGGCTCAGTTGTTGTTGTTTTCACTTGCTAAATGCAACAAACGTAAATACTCGAATGTTTCATATATGCACATGTGTGTGTTTGGTTGATTCAAAAATAGCTGTTGTCGTTGTTATGCTAGGGCGTGAATGGCTTGCGTACGGACGTGACAATTGAGAGAAAATAAACATTTGATAAAGTAGAGTGTCATGTATCATGAATGTATGCAAACCCTGTGAAACGGGATTGGAAGTTAGCCTGTATTTTCTTAGTGTATTATTTTGTTACAATTAATGACCCAAATGGTTATCCATAGCTCTCTGCCTACAAATTAATTTCCATTACGTCAGTACTAATTATGCAAAGTCGTGTCATAAAAATCGTGATCTCTTTGGAAAGGTCAGGCCTGTTGCCAATCCACGCGAAGGCCGCCACGGAGGTCATGTAATTGCCCAATCAGTGTGACGCCCACTGCGTGATTCATGCTTACGATGCATGGTCTACCACCCCATGTGATGTAGCGGGAAACAGTCAGTTTGCTGTATCCAACTACAGGTGGGTGCACGGATTCTGAATTGCCGTCGTTTGAAGATTTCTTTTATATTTTGGAGCGGGCAAGTTTCATATTTAAATGCATTTTTATGTAAAAGATATTCGTAGGAAGGCTAGGCTTAGAGCATGAATAATCAGGATTGTGACATTAGGTTAGATTTATGAAGTAATATTGTCGAAAATTGTGTGTGGAAATTCAAATTTTACTCGTCCACACATTTGGAAATTGAAGTCAAAATTTTCGTAATTAAAGTTCATGAATTCATGTCAGGATAGCTTCTGATAATAAATTTTGTCATTCTCATATCACTGCTAGGATGTTAGGTTGCTGTCATGTAAATAGGTATTACAAAAGATGCGAAATATTAGTGTGAAAAATCGAGTAGTAAATGGCATTGTACTGTCAATGACATTACACTTCTGAAAAATCACTGGAATTTCATTATTTCGTTAAAATTCTTCAAAATCATTAATTGTATACCATATCTGCAGTGATGGGAGATTAGTTGGTGTGTGTTTTGTTGTCAAACTCACTTTATAAAATCGAATTTGAAGATGGAGATTTTCACACGTTGCCATCTTGCCACTTTCCCTGTACAAACATATGGTATAGCAATTTACTGTGTAACCTTGATGTTGTCTTCATGATACATGTACAAGTACAGCGCCGTATGGTATGCATGGCGCATGGTTATTGTTGTACACTGCAGGTATAGGGAACCCATATCAACTTGATGGGGCTGTTGTGTGAGATATTATCTTCAGTAATGATGTTTGACTGACTAGTAAATTATAATAAATGAAATTGGGAATATATTTAGTGATTTTCGGAAATAATAAGATTTTGTTTTGTGAAAAATGCACATTGTGATATCTCTTCTCCTCTTTGATTTTTCATTGTTAATTTATTCACGGTCACTATGTAAATTCAAGGTCATTCACTGTATGGTACTGCACATGCGCACTGAACTGCTAATAATTATAGTAGATTTCAAATTATGTGAGACTCCGCGCATAATCGGACGGCTATGATATTGATATGGGGTTCAATCCCCGTCCATGCGGAGACTGGGCCTTTGTTCCCATTACAAAATATATTGTGACCATGGTACAAAGTTCCTGTACAGAATCGGCTTACTGGAAACTGATGTATTCAGTTATACAAATGTCTGTTAATGATTGAAGGACGCATGCTATTGTTGGCCAGGATGTCAAATCCGTTTTGCGCTAATCTCTTAATACAAGCTTGGTCCTTTTTTGATGACCAAATAAAAACTTAGTTGTGTTATGTGTACATCGATATAAGAATACATTATTTCTCCATGCTGTGATAACGAATGGTATTTTGCAGTGTCAAAGGTGATCAAATAACAACGTTTAATGTTTAATGAAATAAATGCTGGTGTTTTCATTCTGATACTTGAATTGAAACATCCATCTATCTCAGATGTGAAATAATGTATTTTAGATCAACATTTATTTAAAAGCTACATTACTATATATTGTATGGATAAACTTTTTTACCCGTGGCCGTTAAAATAATTCCTCTTACCTCTCATGGTGAATGGACAGACCTAAAACTTTTAATGAGGTCTCACTTATTTTGAAATCTACTATAGGAGAGATAGGAAATAATTATAATGTTGAGTGATATTATTTTAAACTTGTAATGAAGTTAGGAGTGATCAAGACATGATTAAATATTTCTCTCTTTAATTCATGAAGGATTAATTTAAATAATACAGCCATGTAAACTTAGTTATTATTATGTACTAACCACGTTTATTTCAGCAGAAGAGGTAAGATGAGATTTTGGTGGGTTCCATACCAGATATGTTCACATCCAATGTCACAAATTAAAAATGTGTCCATCCAATGTCACAAATAAAATTTTCACAATCCAAAGTCACAAATTAAAATGTGTCACATCCAAATTCACAAATAAAATGTGTCCACATCCATGTCACAAATTAAAAATGTGGTCACATCCATGGCACAAATTAAAATTTTTCCACACATCCATGTCACAATTAAAATGTGTCACAATCCAATGTCACAACTTAACATGTGTCACATCCAATGTCACAAATTAAAATGTGTCCAATCCAATGTCCAAATTAAAATGTGTCACATCCACTGTCACAAATTAAAAGGTGTCACAATCCAATGTCACAAATTCAAATGTGTCCCACCAATCACAAATTAAAATGTGTCACTCCAATGTCACAAATTAAAAGGTGTCACCTCCAATGTCACAAATTAAAAAATGGTACATCCAATTCACAAATTAAAATTGTGTCACACTCATAGTCACAAATTAAAATGTGTCACATCCAATGTCCCAATTTAATTTCACCTTAATTTCACAATGACTATATGTGACAATGCATGCGAAAGGGCGGCACCTCACTGTAGTGCTAGGCTCACGTCTTGTTGGAGGTGGGGCTTAGCCTTCAATAAATAATACACAAGTGACAATAAATATAATGTGAAACAACCGCAATGGCGAAAGGCAAGCGCCTAGCCTATGTTTCTTGATATCTTGTAGGGGGGGGGCAAAGCCCTGTGTGTCCTGATATCGTGTTGGAGGTGAGGGCTTAGCCTTCAAATAAAATGTGACATGAGCATCATATGTATTGATAACACATGGTACGATGACCATCAGGTGGCGACGGATACTGTGTGGCGACGAAGTCACGAAGAAGCAATGTTTTGTCTGTGTTGGAACCACTGGTGTCTCCTTTTTAAATTTATAATGAGGTGAAAAGTAATATCCCACTCCATGGTGTAATACAAACATATGCACCCCCATGTTTCATATGGTATGTATTTTACGATGGCCAGGCCATGCCTAGAGGGGGAACCTCGGCCTAAAAGTGAGTTTTGCCATTGTGTTTATAAGTAGAATTATCAAAACTTATATGTGTGTCAATGCAAACTATGCACCCCAGGTGATGTGGCCGTGGTGAGAAGACGAAAAGGGGTATGTAAATTAAAGGTAACACGCAATTAAAGTGTGTAACTAAGTAAATAAGAACATGTAAGCTGTCAGTAGCTTGACAAGTCCATAGCCCGCGCCGTAAGCCCGATTCATCTTGCTTCTTAACAGTGGTGGCGACTTTTTTTTTGTCGTTTATCATTTTTTCACGTGGATTTTATCATTTTTTCATTCTTACTATAGGCGGCCCCCCCTGTTCGAGGCAATATGCTCCTACCGATCTAGATCGTTATGTGTGAAATTGGCCCGTCGCCACGTTTTTGTGTCTGATCTCATAACATTATTATTCATGTGCTGTGATACTCACAACCTAGCTTGCCGTGACCACAATCTTCTCAGCTGTCTTGCGAGGTCCGCTGTTTATTCCAGAATCACTTGGCGATTGAAGAAATTGACGATTAAAAAGTGAAAGTCGCCCAGTCAAACTTGAAATATCGCGGCCGTTGGCCATTTTATTTTGTACCACGGGTGACGGGCTTTCCCCACAAATAACGGTGGTATGGCAATCATGCCTTATAATGCAAGCGGCCCATGTAAAAGACACAATGATAAAAGCGAAGGCCAGATGCATTATAATGCATGATGAATCGTGCTACCCGCGCCGGGGCGAAGATGGAGTGCCCAGTTAGAGTAACCTCGAACTATAATCGCAGTTGCTGTATGATTCTGCAGGTACTTGACGTTGTGATGCAATCTGACGACAAGGCGAAGGCTGGTTGTAATAAAATTCTTGAGAAACTGGTTTACCAAGTCACGTGCGTCATTCAGAAGGAACGCAGGGTTCTGTCCCCTGCAACTTACCCGCGAGTCCTCCGGGGCGCTCACAGGGCCGCGTTCCCGCTACACCCAGTCCTGCTAAGCATGACTTGACTGGCCTTATCTTTTATCAACCTGACATATTTTACTGGCCCTCAAGTCATGCAAATATGAACTCGGGACCGATGTAGAAACAATTTTGCTCAACTTAATGCTTCTCTAAATGAGTCCATGTTGAGCAAAGTTACTTACTTTTGGGCTGTAAGACATCGGTAGACAACCCTTAAATGTTTGAGTAGTTTCAGGAAAGAAGTTATAAACTTAATGAGGCAAATTTGATGCACTTTTCCAAGGACGATACTTTCACTTCACGACTAACGTCCAAACCGGAAATCCAAGTGACATGATACAGTGAAAGGGTCAGTACATGCTGCGAACCAATTTGTAAACATTCAAAAAAGCCCCAGGATATACTTCCAGTCGCAGCTGAGCGATTTCTGCTCATAAGGCAGGCGTAACAGTTGATCTTGGGTCAAAGTCCAGTAGGGTTATGCGCGTGACAATCCCGGCTCGCTTTGAAGGGAAGCATGTTTATAAGCTTCATGGCTAGAGAAATACCCCTCCCGTTTTTGTAATGATACGCCGCACAGGACGCTGCGCTCCTAATTCTGCAGTATGACGTATTGCCATAGCGTGAATAACACTACGCCACGTACGACCGCGATCATGAGCTACTCATTTATTACAGTATGCTTCCATTCTATTGTCAGTCGGCCTTAGGGTCCCTTCTTTTTTTTTCCCCCCCCCCAATGACTTACGGCGGTATGGTAAGTATTTCCACGGTGTGAAGGCTTGCCACAGAATGCAAAAGATATTATCTAATTAGTACTGTGCGAGAGATAACGTTATCATTCCATCATAGAGAAGGTTGCAATGAAGCTAAATACCCAAATTCTCGGAGGAAAACGAAGGGGTTCTATGGATTTTTTTGCATCATGGGGTTCTATATTACTATGTTTTGGTTTGAATATGTATCGTAATTGGGTCTGAACCTAATAGAAACCTAGCGAGGGAAAATTGAACGTTAGGTCTGGTACTTCGGTGCTTGCAGAGATGGAAAAGTTGAACACGCAATCGCTACGGGCCACATCTCTGTTTCCCACAATGCCTTTCGATATTATTCAGTCTGAGAATTTTCAAACGCGTAGTTTTTTCAATTAGAGCAGGATTACGAGTAACGGACTGCCGTAAACTGACATCGGACTGCTGACCTACCGGAAGCTGTTGTATAGCAGCAAATACTTGTTGAAATATCTAACCGAATGGACCCCCATTATGGTTAGAAAGGGCTAAGTAGTGTGAGAATGGCGCACGACACATGGCCCTCATCAAAACATAATTTGCATAACAGTACATAAAAACGCTCCTGACTGATTCCCGTCTAAACGCAACATAAGGTTGTTATTTTTTACTACGTACTTGTCACAAATTACCGTATTGGCCCTTCTTGGACATTAATTCCATTTCATATCTTGGGAATCCACTGAAAATTGTTAGCATTATGTTTTGGTGATAAGGCAGCAATCAAACACGATGTCTGACACTTCAATCGCATCTGGCATTGTTTCTATATAGACATCTATTTAATTAGATTTTGGTATCACACATTGGCGGTTTGTCATTCTGTTTGCTGCCTCCAATAATCCTGTAGAAGAAATGTTACACTTTCTTTATAAGCGTGTTAGCCCATCATATTTCATTTCCTTCAGTTTAATCCAACAAAAATTGGGTTAATTTCAGAATTGAAACTTCAAATTTAAACACTTGAGTTGACATGTGTTGACCCCTTACTTCGATTGATGAAATAACAATTGGGACATTCCATTGTGCTAAAAAGAGGGTTGAGCACACCTTCTTTATTTTTGGGTCCGTTTTTTTGGATGATGTTATTGAACCTTTCAAAAAAATGAAGTTGGTGGGGTATTACTACAGCTATGTGTATTTCAATTGCCAAACTATCACATACACGTATTAAAATGAGGGTGACATTCCAGATTTTCCTTGGTCGTTGTGTTTAAGAATTATTTTCCCTGTTCGATAAATAGAACAGTCCATCATATTGCATGATGGTATGGAAAAACAACCAAGGCCAAGAGGATTATGGTATTACCAATGGTAAACCGCCATTTTAAATCACAAAAAAACAGCGACCCAGAAATTTCTCAAGGAAGTACAAATTTTTCCCACCAAAACACCGGGAGGGGGATCGACTGCCAAAAGAAGAGAAGATGCACAACAACAAGTATATCGTCAACAACATTACAGTATGCTTACGGTTTAAAATACTGACCATTTTGAGCACAAAAGGGGACAAACAGTGCGTCTTAAAAATGTTGAACGGCAACACCGGCCCCGGCAAAAATGTGTGTTAACCCCTCAATCTCCAGATAGCAGGCGAAGCATTATGCTATCTGACAATTGAGTTTCTCGATCAACAAAAAATACAATCCAGTAATTTTGGATTGAAAAACTGGACTTGCTAAAGTAAATGCTTTTTAACATATCATCAGAATCAAACAACACCAATAATTGCACTATCTGTAGGAGTTTCTCAAGATCATGGAAGTCAACATTTTTTGGTTGGATGAAGGTCGGTAAAAGTCACAATCACTGTGTATTGAGTGCTTCCGTACATGATAGGTAATAGGTATTTGTTATTTTCACGCTGGCCCGAAGGAGCCTATTGTCGATAAATAGAGGTCCCAGTCCCAATGTTAAAGTCAGCCATATAATGTGTATTGTAAAGACCTTAGTTACGATTATCGGACTGCGATACACCATTGCACCGGTCACTGACTGTGGACCAGGGTGCAGAATTTGACACTAAGCCGCAGAACCAGCTTAATTTCAATTTAATTCATCATACTCACGCTAAAATATAGATTTTTCAAATCATTACCATGCTGAGGATGCCTTGAAACAGCGATTGAAAGCACAAGGATTTGAAAAATTGGCTCTATTTTAAACATTTGAAATTGCAGAGTGCTATGAAAGAGGCTGGTCCGTAACTTTCATGCTCTGGGCGCAGCCATCTTGAGCGGGCACTCCAGGTAGTGCAAGATATCAACAAACTGGCAACAGGTGTAATTGACAACAGCGTTGATAAGACCCAGGGCCGGGAGACCACACATTCCCAATTTTTTTTTCATAAGTTTTATGGTGAAGGAAAATCTTATTTTGTACAATGAACAGCCCAGGCCAAAAATAATGTAAACTTGCAATCAACACGTGACAAAAATCACAATTAAAGGTAGCAAAGGTGGAGAAATTCAGAAAAATCCAGGGGAGGGAGCACTGGCATACTGTTCGCAAGTGTTAAGTCGATTGACCGCCCCTTTTTGCCCATCCAGATACCCAATGACCCCTTTTAAATCAGGTATCCAATGACCCCCTTTTTCTTTAGTATTTAACTGTCGCTTACCTTCGGGGGCACTTCCATCTTGCAGTGATACGTATGTCCGCTGTTAGACCCCTTTTTCAGTATTGTTGTCACCCAATTTAAAAGACCCCATATTTTTTTGAAAATTTTACCACGTCACCTCAAAGACCCCTCTGTCACCCAATGGGCAAGAGTTCTGTGTAGCACTTTCGAAGTTATCCCTTTCGAACAAGTTATAACCAAATTCCTTTTTTATTTTTGCCTTAGGGTTAGGGGGTATTTGTTAGTAGAATTTTAAAAGGGGTACATATGGAACGCTTTCCCCGAAGGCCCCTGGGTTTGGAAGCGCGATCCCTAATTACACCCATATCCGTTCATATCAACTATGTCCCCGACAAATATTGGGTCAAGTTATGACCACAAAAAGGTTCATTTTACACGTTTTTGACAAAAAAAATGGTCAACATTTAAACCCCATTTTTTATAGTCGGTGCATAGTTGACTCAAACGGGCAAAAAAATACCCCTTTGTTTAAAATATTTTTTGGGTGTAGCAGAACCAGTGCTCTGATCCACATATAGTAAATTTCCAAATTTAGGCAGTACCCAATTGACCCTCCCTTTATAAAAAGTTCATTGTTACTAGTACTGAAAACCAAACCCCCCTTTTTTCAACGCTTGATACTACCCCACGGACCCCCTTTTTTGCTCAAGAACCCGATTACGAGCCCCCCTACTTTTATATACTGTTTTATTACACATCCCCGCGCACTTTTCAGTGATGACCACCCCCCCCCCCCCGGAGAAAAAATATCAATCTCTACTTCTTAAAGTGGTATACTCAACCTCCCTGCCAGAATTTAAAGAGCGTGCTGAAACCAGTGGCGTAAATTCTTGTCGACTTTGGGTGGATGGCGGATTATGAAAATTTATGAAGAACTTCGGATTTGCTGAAAAGATCCATTATTAGTAAATGTGCGCGCGAAGCGGCGCTAAACCATGCACCTGTCACTGACTGTGACAGGGTGCAGAATTTGACACTAGCCGCAAGACCCAAGCTTATTTCAATTTAATCATCATACTCACGCTAAAATATAGATTTTTCAAATCACTTACCATTGCTGAGATGCCTTGAAACAGCGATGAAAGCACAAGGATTTGAAAATTGGCTATTTAAACATTTGAAATTGCAGTTGCTATGAAAGAGGCGTCCGTAACTTTCATGCTCTGGGCGCAGCCATCTTGCAGTCGGGCCCTCCCAGGTAGTGCAAGTTATCAACTAACTGGCAACAGGTGTAAATTGACAACAGCGTTGATAAGACCCAGGGCCGGGAGACCAGCACATTCCCAATTTTTTTTTTTCATTAAGTTTTATGGTGAATGAAAATCAGTATTTGTACATAACAGCCCAGGCAAAAAAATAATGTACATTGCAATCAACACGTGACAAAAATCACAATTAAAGGTAGCTAAAGGTGGAGAAAATTCAGAAAAATCCAGGGGAGGGAGCACTGGCATACTGTTCGCAAGTGTTAAGTCGATTGACCGCCCCTTTTTGCCCATCCAGATACCCAATGACCCCCTTTTTTAAATCAGGTATCCAATGACCCCCATTTTTCATTTAGTATTTACTGTCCATTACCTTCGGGGGCACTTCCATCTTGGAAGTGATACGTATGTCAGGCTGTTATGACCCCTTTTTCAGTATTGTTGTCACCCAATTTAAAAGACCCCATATTTTTTTGAAAATTTTACCACTGTCACCCAAAGACCCCTCTGTCACCCAATGCGGCAAGAGTTCTGTGTACCACTTTCGAAGTTATCCCTTTCGAAGTTATACCAAATTCTTTTTATTTTTGGCCTTAGGGTTAGGGGGTATTTGTTAGTAGAATTTTAAAAGGGGTACATATGGAACTCTTTCCCCGAAGGCCCCTGGGTTTGGAAGCGCGATCCTAATTACACCCATATCCAGTTCATATCAACTATGCACCGACTAAAAATGGGGTCAAGTTATGACCACAAAAAGGTTCATTTTACACGTTTTTGACAAAAAAAAAATGGTCAACAGTTTAACCCCATTTTTATAGTCGGTGCATAGTTGACTCAAAACGGGGCAAAAAATGACCCCGTTGTTGAAAATATTTTTTGGGTGTAGCAGAACCAGTGCTATTGATCCACATACTAGTAATTTCCAAATTTAGGCAGTACCCAATGACCCTCCCTTTATAAAAAGTTCATTGTTACTAGTACTGAAAACCCCCTTTTTTCACGCTTGGATACGTACCCAATGACCCCCTTTTTTGCTCAAGACACCGAGTACCGATGCCCCCCTACTTTTAGATACTGTTTTACACATCCCCGTCACTTTTCAAGTGAGTGACCACCCCCCCCCCCCCGGAGAAAAAAGATCAAATCTCTACTTCTTAAGTGGTATACGCACCTCCCGCCAAGAATTAAAGAGCTTGCTGAAACCAGTGGCGGTAAAATTTCTTGTGCGACTTTGGGGGGATGGTGGGGGGGGGGGGGAATGATGAAATTTATAATGAACGAGTTTGCTGAAAAGATCCATTATTAGCAATGTGCGCGCGAAGCGCGCTAAAATTTTTTAGCCATTTAATAAACAAGCAAATCGCTAATGTAAATTGTATTAGAACAAAAATGAAAAACCTAAAAAATTAAAAATTTGCCAATTTTTAAACTATATGGTAAAAAATATTAGGTTATTTGTTGCCAAAAATACATGAACGGGCATCACTTTTTGGGGGGGATTTTTTTTGGATCGTATTGACCATCCCCCCTCATCAATTATTGGGGGGGATATATCCCCCTATCCCCCCCGGGATTTACGCCTATGGCTGAAACCTGATATAGGTAGACATACTTACACATATAAACAAAAAAGGTTAAGAATAATCATAGCAACCAAACCTTTTACTAAAGTTAGAAAAGGAAAAGCCAACATCATGATCAGGAGTGGCGGCCACGAAATCCAAATTTCAGACGTCACCATTGGTAAAAGCGAAATCTTAACGAAAAATTCTGAATTTTTTTATATGTTGTCAAGGAATATTTTCTTATTCTAAAACCGTTGGAGTTGAAGAATCAACTCCACTGGAAGGGTTATTTCTGATTTTTTTTTGGGTATGAATAACGAACGAGGACGAGGTCGTATGTGGGTCATGGGAACACCCATGACCGACCCACATCAAAGCACCCAACATTGCTTTGTGGTTTGCACTCATGACCGACCCACATCAAAGCACCCAACATTGCTTTGTGGTTTGCACTCAGTATTGTAATTTCTTTTGACATTTTTGGTGAGTTGCTATAATGAATGAGGCTTGGCCGCCACCGCCTGATCATGATTGGCTCTCAAAATCTCTGCCACACTGGTTTTACGTTACAAAATCACAAAAGAGATGGACAATCGTTTTTAGAGTTACAGAAACTGCAATTAGGGGGATCTTTTCTCATAATTTTGAATAAGAAGTCATTGCGCGCAATAGCTTTATGAAAAACCCTGAAATAAAAGAATGAAGGCGAATATCGATGGAACATTTAAAGTACGCAGGCTACAGACCATGTGACCTTGTTATACCATATACATAATGTTTTTCAACTGTTTCTAGAGCAGTTTTTCTTGCTGCATCTGAATCCGATGCATGGATGCCAGACCAAAAACCTTGAGCATTTTCGAAGAAACGCAAACATTCAAAATGGCTACCTAAACACTAAAAAGTCATATGTTAAAAGTTGTATTTTTTGGCCTGTCCAGTCAAAACACCATTGTGATCAATTAAAACATGATTCTTCCCAAAACGCGCTTGGCACAACGAGCTCTTTGTATTCATCAGATAATTTTGGAATGTGAATTGGGTCTGAGGGGTCTGAGCTGGTCTAAAGACTTCTTAAAATCATCCTGCCATGCAGTCCCTGAAGCTTGCTTCGAGTATTATAAAGGTTTTGAATTTCATTCATAATATCAGAATGGTTGTGAAAGTTGAATCATTGTTTTATATGGATACATTTTCCTCCACGACCGTTTTCCCCCATTAAATTACGAAAATACTTCGAACTTCTTTCACCTTCTTCCATCCAGATCAAGAACGAATAATTAGACCCTTTAGTTTCGTAATCATAAATGATTGGGTGTGATATTTCGATCACCCGTGAATGGCAGTTTGACTCATTTTAACAATAAAATACAGGGGAAAATAGTGAATTTTCTTCCCCGTTTTCTTTTGATTTATACATGGTAGTTTCTACGGTCAATACGATTTTAAACATTTCAAGAATTCTAGTGTAACGGCAATACCTCAGTTCGATGTCGTCATTAATCTCCTACACATAATTATAGCCTTTAAAAAAACCTTAAAACTTGTTGTAGTACAATTATATCAAAATACTTAGAGTGCATTTTTAAACAGTCCCACAAATACACTGCAAAACAGTGATTAGAAATTAAACACTTTTCTAAACACTATTTTGCACCACGTTTCTAAACATTTTGAAATATCTGTTTAATATCTAAACACCTTATATCTAAACATGTTTAAAATCTAAACATGTTTAGGCATTTGACATAAGTGTTTAGACATTTGAAGGTAAGTGTTTAGAGATTTGACATGTTTAATTCCTAAACACTAATTTGCACCGCGTTTCTAAACACTGTTTTTGCAGTTTAACTCGTTTAGGATGGCAAAATCAAACAATCAAACCAAATACTTGTTTAGGGTGTTTTAAATTAAAGGTCCATGGCCCGATCGCTAATAGCCTCGTCCCCAGAAGCCCCAGATTTTACCGGAAGTGGTCAACCTTTTGGTATCAGAAAAAAGCTACTATTTTTCTCATTTATCCTGTGAAATCTTAGAGCCAAAGGATGTTTGGTTTGGAAGTTATGCGCGAAAATGTGCCCCGTTTTGGTCGACCAATATTAATTTTACACAGTACTCTATGGGGCTTACAAAATCACGTTTTTAGCTCTCGCATCAAAACGGATTGAAATATCGGCACGAAACTTTACAGATGGTGTTTTGGAGTGAAGGCCAATTTATCAATATGAAAACTTCATATCTTTAAATCGGGCCATCCCCCTTTAAGTAAAAACGCGTGCTTCGGGTGCATTTTGGGAGGTCATCCATGGGCATGATATCCACCTCGGAATACAAGTATCCCTGGGTTAGGGTTTATTTTTTATAGCACCAAAAGTATCATCATCATGACGATATCTCTCTAAATGTAAACGAGTGGAAATTTTACTCTCAAAACAGTGAAACGCTTGTAAACCACTCCAAGATGAGTAGATTTTACTTTAAAAGGGCAAATTTCTACTCAAAAAGAGTGAAAATCACTCCAAAACAGTCAATTGCACCCGTTTGAGGACTTAAACGAATTACAACTCCTTTTGATGAGTTACGCACGAAAACGAGTGGCACTCTTTTTGGAGTGATTTTCACAACAAGTTGGTACTTGATCGATTTTTTTGTGTATTCAAAGTATTCTTGTGTACCAACATATATTATGATCCTTGTTGTGTAACTTGTGTTTTGTTCCTTTATGCTGGATTGTTTTACTTTAAATCACAGAATGTGACTTCATTTGCAGGGGCAGAAACAGAACCTTCGCGAAAGAGGGGGCAGAGTGTGGTTTTTTTCGACTCGCTTCAGTGCAAACCATACTATAAGAATTGTTGATCGCCAATGGGACGGGGTCCCTTCTACCCCTCTAAATCCGCCCCTGGGTTGCATGTTACAACCAGGGGTTACAACACCCATAAATATTGTGCGTACCAGCGACTTTAGAATGATTTTCAAAAAGAGTTGTCTTTGAAAGGATCTGATATCCAATATCCACGTGAATCATTAGGAATATTTCAGCCTAAAACAAAATATTTCCTATAATCATAATCTTTGACACATGGTAGCCACGTATACTTTTAATCAATAAATCTGGGTGTATAAAGTAGATGACCTCGGAGCCATCTGTTGCGTCTGCGTTAGACGCAATCTGTTTCCCACAATGGAAATCGTCATTTTGAATCTTGCTTAGGAAACCTATAACAATGAAGCCTACGTAAATGACACGATGGTCATAGAAAAGATTGGCAAGAGTTTGACTATAAAATCTCAGCGTTCATTCTCAACTCACAGTCTCGGAGAAGAAAGTCAATCGTGGGGTCATTTGTTATGGAAGCTTATGGACTCAACATTAAAATTTGAATAAATTTCTTTACTTCTACCAACATGGCGATCACAGCCCCAGGTACAGTTCATGAACTGAAATGGCAAAATTTAATGTCATCGGGGCTGCGGTTTATGCTTCTTGTATTAGCACAAGTCCTACTCAGTAACGTTTCTTTTGGGAAGACAAACCCACCAAGAATGGTAAGTGTAGATGTTGTTCTTATCTTGTTCTTTATCTACTTTACATGTAATTTTATTGCTAAAAATAAAAACACCTCTCAGGTAATAAGAGCGTTTATATGTTTAGTATGTGCGTATGCCCTTGTATGGGAATGTATGCATCTTACATCCATCAGGTTAGGTGGGATGGGAGCTGGAATCCGATAAGTGAAGAAACATGCAAATAAAGTCAGAGGGGCGTTTTTTTAATTCGAATTTACACCCTTCAACTATAGTGTGACATGAATGACAAGTGACAGAAATTGTCTTTTATTTAGTTCACCATGCTCGGACCAGTCTTCTACAGAACAACTAGACCAATGCCACCTCTACCAACGTTCGCAGCGCCTCCAGGTTTTCGATATAGAACTACAGTAACTCCGAATCATCCACTAACTTTTGCACCCCCAAAGGGCTTCACAATGAAGCCAAAAGATGACAGTAACAGTCCGAGCCGACGAGTCGGTGGGAATTTCTTCTTGCCATTCAACAGGCGTCTCCTAACCACCACAAATAAACCATCAACAGCTCTGAACATTAACGAAGACCTTTCACCTGACCATGAACATTCAGATTTGAACAGCATTAATAAATTACACAAGTTGGAAGATGACACCATTATTGTAAGGGAACATTCCTCCTCTTCACAAGAGAATGTGGAAATCGCCGTATGGGACTCGCCTATTGTTAACTGGATGTCACAGAAATGGGCAAGTTCAGAGACATTACTAGCAGAATCAGGCACCAAATCGACCATCAAAAAATCTGACATGGAACACGGCACCTCTAACAGTACAACAACGGTAAGAAGAGAACTGTTCTGTTCATACTTTTTAAGCTTTTTAGTTAGTTTATGGGGGACGATGATAGAACTAATTAATTGCTCAAACCTACAAGTTTCTTTTTCAACTAAATCTTGATTAAAAGGGATCAACTTTTCTCGGGACACTCTCATACGTACCGCTCATAAAAATCGCTAAATTCCCACGGGCAAATTCCACGTAAGAAAACTGACAAAACTTGAGAAAAAATCAATTGTTTTTAATTGATTTCAACGAGAAATCTGTTAGCTGAACCGCTCCGTTTCTGAACAAGTTCATTTAGAATGTCGTGGATATATACTTCTATAGACCAGTTAACATCCTACGTCACTTCTTTTGTTGCCTGCGAATCCATTCCTGCGAATCGTTATGGCCCATAGTATTAAAACTCTAACAGATACAATTGCCCAGTGTGTAACAGTAAGGCCGACCTATTTCAAGATACCAGGCCCTAACATGTTTACAAACATTGCTGTTAACTGGTCTATACTCCGGGAACATTTTAGTGCCTTTTCACCATAGTAACTTCATCAGAATGGCAACTCACCACAGACAGTTTCTTCCTTTTATAGGTGTTGGACACATCCGTATAGAGCGTGATGAGTTTATTTAAATGTTGTCCCTTCCTATCTATGTGGATTCATTTATCCAATGGATGAACTTGTCACTCCCTCTGTCAATATTTTTGCGGACGCCACGGGGGGCATGGGGGGCTTCCCCCAATATTTTTCTTCCCCATAGTTTCCCCCGGCCGAAAGAAAAATGAGGGATTTTTTGGGCAAAATTCGGCCAAAAATCACCAAATTTTGGGGAAAGAAAAAGGGGAAATTTTTGGGTCAAAATTGGTTAAGACTCTCCAAATATTTGATACTTGGCCCACACCACCCCCCCAGAATTTCAATTTTGCCCACCCAAAAAAATATAAAATTTCAATTTGCCCCCCCCCCCAGACGAAAAAAGAGGTCTGGCGCCTCCACTGCGTTTACACCAGGTTACACGTACCTTTGCTTGTTTTGTGGTTGGGGAGAGAGACCTCATTTCGGCATGTTTGTTTTCTGTGGGGAATGAATACTAAAAGAAATTGCCAAGAACAACAACCACATCTAACACCACATAGAGTAACCTGCTCATAATATAAATGGCATGATCATGGGCCATGGGGCTATAATTAAGATAAGCCATTGTGTTGAAGCTTGTCTTCCTGAGTCTGGTTTGGTGAGAAGACTGGTATATAATCAAAATACATTGGCAAAAAGACTAATATGTATTTGGGTATTTTTAAGGGTGCATCATATAGCCCTTTGTAGCTTAAACGGTCATTGAAAGCTATTACAAGGGTGGGCATGCTTCGAGCTTGCTTTTCCAGGTAGCATGCCTCTGATCCTTTTTCTCCTTTTTTCTTGATACAAATGTGTTTTGGGGATAAAAACACCTTGCATAAGAAAACACCAACTTTAACTTGAGGTGAATAAAAAAATGATGATTATATGGAGGGCATCTATCTTATTCTGGCAATCGTCCGTATTATATTTTTGAGAGTTAGCGCTTGCAATGAAAAAGATAACGATTCTCGTGTATCAAATCAAAAAAGTATTTAGATACATTAAAAAAACTTTCCATAAAATAATTAATAAGGCGCATTAATTACAGGCGTCAAGTTAAAAAAAAATATAATTATTTGTTAAGGTCTTTTAAACCTTGGTCCCATTTAACCGTTAACATGAGAATTGTATTTATTTAAAATTTACCCATGCTTGGCTGAGGTGATTTAACATTCAACATAACTAATCTAATGGTAGAAGAAAGTTACACACCTTTAGAAATAGACCAAGTTTGTAAAGGTGAAAGACACCAACAATATAATAAACATTTTTGTCAAATTTTTGATGTCAGTTTTCTATTTCAACATTTTATTTTGGTGTGATTTCAAACATCCTTTTTTTATTTCAGTGGGTATGCAAATCATAGAGAAACAGTGAAATCTACGTCTGGGAGGAATGGATAAAACAAAACTGTCTCAACACTGACGGACCAGCCTGTCGCTATCGAGGTATTACTGCATTATTCCTGGGGTGTAGCCAGTTTTGGTGTGGCTTTCATTGGCTTTGTTACTATACCAGAGATACTTGGCTCCAAGGGACAATTACATTGAATAAGAAACCAAAGTTGATTCTTAATGTCTGAGGTCTAGTGGGATACCTATATTTTGGATTTTGCAAGGGAACCACAACCAATCATGTTTCCAG
The DNA here is from genome assembly GCA_023653785.1 of Ophioderma brevispina. NCBI lineage: Eukaryota > Metazoa > Echinodermata > Ophiuroidea > Amphilepidida > Ophiodermatidae > Ophioderma > Ophioderma brevispina. Next base: position 56,386 of record JAMKCH010001463.1, read on the forward strand.
ATGATGCCAGAGTAGTGTGACAAAGATATAAACGGCACCAGCAGACAACTAGCATAGCAGAGAGGCAGATTTTATGCGGAAAAAATCATGGTATTTCTGAAAAGACACGTACATTCAGATTTAAATTGGATCAGAAATCAGGGCCATTATTTTAAAACCATCATAATGTTTTCTAAGCCATGTAGGCTATTTCAGGCCCACAAAATTTAATGACATATATCAAAGTAGCATTGAGGATAGCTTCAAAATTAGGAGTCTTTTGGTGAATTGACTCGAGTTTACTTTTGAAAGGGAAAGGTGAAAAAAACCCTAAAGTTTGATTAAAAGATTTATGCAGATAACTGTTTTCTAAGTAAACTGGGGGAACAGAGAAAGGGGAAAAATGAGGTGGCATGTTTTCAACATGACGGGATCATATTAAAAGTTTGACCCCTGTGTGATCCTTGATTGTCCCCTACCTGGTTATAGCTACCATTCCAGAAATGCTATCATGCATTTTTGTGTAGAGTACATGGGCTGAATAATAAGTATCGTTTTGTCCCCTTTCAGGATACCAATTTGGCTAAAATTTCCTGATGGCTTAAGGACTATATAGGGCAGGGCGGGGGCCCAGGTTTATTCACACGAAAAGTGTAGTAAATTCTGACAACTTGGGCTGAAAAGGTCCTCCACCTACACTGTAAAAGTGCATTGCTGCTAGCTCTGGGCCATGGTGTTACCGAGATATTCAAGATGGCATCCAAAGCAAACACCATAACTCATAATAATTGAATCAGCACTACATCAGTAAACAATTTATGTGAAGAAATATCTTACTGGATTCAATAATTCACCATTTTCAAAGAATATAAGCTGTGGGCTGCCCAGCCTTTCTTACAAATTGACCTTGGCACATGACCTTTGACCTCATCAACAAATAAGGAATCCCATGTTGCACCTATGACTCAAGTTAGAACTTCAACTTTTCAATGGTGGTCAATTTTACATTTTTAGCCTATTTTTCAACTTGACCTCACATGACCTTTGACCTTAGCATGTGACCTTTGACCTGATCAACATATGAGGGATCCCATGGTGCACCTATGACACAAGTTTGGTTCCAATTGAACTTCAACTTTTCAATTGAGGTCAATTTTAAAAAAAGCTTATATACACAGTCCAGTGGCGTAGCCAGGGAGTGGGCTCAGGGGGCGCTAGCCCCCGTCAAATTTGACAAAATCATGCAAAATCAGCCTAATTTGGACAAATTTAGGGCACAAAGACAGTCTCAGCCTCCCGTCAAATTACAATCCTGGCTAAGCCCCTGCACACACACATGCACAATGGATTGCAAAGTGGTCTTGCCAGCTAAAGCCGGCGGCCCACAACAAAATACACACATGGAAAAGCTTTGATTTGTGCTGATCATTGTTTAGCATGTGTAAGCAGTTGTTTTTTATGCCTATTTCCCATTAACAAATGTACAGAAGAAAATATCATGCATTTTGTTAGTATGTTATTTCCTGAATATAACAGTGCATCATATTTTCCATTTTTGAAATAATCCCAGATTTTTTAAATAATCCCAGACCAGCTGCAAAATATGTTAATATCAAATATTTAAATGTATACTTTATACATAATGTATATTTTGCTTTTAAATACAGCAGGTTATTGATGTAATTAGTATCAAAAATATTTTGTAATGCCCAGGTCAAACTTCAAGAATGTTTAGAATTTAGAGAATAATTTTCATTTTCTTGATGGGATGTACCGTAGCAGTTTTTGTGTCATCTGCTATAGCAGGAAGATAAGGATTGCTTTTCTGCTCAGGACTGTGGTTATGAAGTTGTGCCATAAAGGGAGGGTTCTGTAAAATGACGCCTGTTGACACATACAACCATAGTCTTGTTAAAGGTGCTCTTTTATAGACTGAAAATTTGTATTAAACATTTTGCATACCTCAAAGTGCAAGGTCATTGCTTGGGCAGCCAAGGGTTTGAGGTGCAAAGCAGTGGTGGATTTAAGAGTCAGCAGCTGCTGACAGGGCCCCCCTAAAACATTGCTCTCAGGGCCCCCCTCAGACACCCCATTGCGTCACTTTGCGTCACCTTAAGCTGCTGACAGGGCTCTTTTCCTTAAATCTGCCACTGGTGCAAAGCACCAATTAAGCAGAGCCATTCGGGGTAAATTATAATCGCAGTCGAAGCTAGCCCGAGATTGCTTAGATATGCCAGACACCAGACAAGAAAACGTTATAATACAATTGCCATACAATTTTGTTTCTACTAGAGTACCAAAGCTATGATGCTTTGAGGTAAGTTGCACAGAATTATGAATTGCTCACCAGCTTAGCAGAGCTGAGCGTCATTTTTTCTGTATTTCATACAATCTGATGGTTTTACGCAACTGTCCAGTACAATTGACACACAATAGCTCATACTCATTGGGCAACAACGTCGCTCGTACGTCAGTCATGAATAGAGCATCCTTGATTGGCCATATATATTCAAACAGAGAAGAACTCATAAACACCCATATATGGAAAAGCAACCACCCGCAAAGAAATCCTTGAGAAAAATCTTGAAATATGTTACATAAAATCCAGAACAATAAATTTCGACAAGGCGTTCTGACCGTCAGGTGGCCAGATCGAGCTAGACCGCAGACAGCTGTGGTTGCGACCCTGATACTAAAAATAACTAGCAATCTACCTATAATTTCAATTGTTACCTATGGCAATCTGTTTGGTCAAAAATTAGTGTTGCTTTTGTAGTTAACCATTTGCTGGCGAAAAAATTTAGACTGCCTTGAACAATGCTAATACAACCATGACAAAGGCAAAATCATTGTGTTCTAGACGTTATAATTTATTAACAAATTAAACATTCATAACAAACAAAATATCTGTACCAGTAAAGTTTGCAACATAATAATTCGGATTATGCATTTAATATAAAGCAGTACTTTCATTTCCAGAAAAATACAGAACTATTCTTTTCATCTTAAAAAAGGAAGTGCTACAGTTTTACAAATCTCTTTATTTTAAAGACATATCCCGAAAAACTAGTTAATTTTCTGTACACCAAATTTGTGTGAAAGGCTTTAAAGGGTTAACCAGACTTTGAAATGAGCTTCATGTATTTATTATTATAAACAAAATACAATGTTCTTTTTATAGTCTCCTACCAATCAAACTAGAGCAAAATTGTAAGATTATTACTGATATTAACATAGCCCACTGAAGTGAATTCTTACAGATTCTCTTTTAAAATTCCACTAGCATTTCTAAAACTGGATTGCAAATGGAATAGCCCAGTACTTTGACATCTTGAAGTTGGATGGAGCATAGCTCATTATAGTGTTCATCAGTAATTCTGAAACAAAAAAACAAGCGTGACAAACGCTGGAAAATGAATACACAACTCAACAGACGAGCGCGCGCCATTTGTTTCAGAAATTATGACGAAAACTATAGTTTATAAAAATACCATGACATTGCACAAGTGCACTTTTGGAATCCATATTTCTCCTTTCTTTGCTTCTGATTTGACATGTTATGTCCTTGTTATCATTCTTGCTCCTGCTTAAAATATACCACAGTAGGCAACTCTGCTTGAATAAGCTAAATTTGGCAATGAATAATAAACCCTGTGTATATTTATATATATACTTTTACACTTAAATCATGATTCAAATCTCATCCTTTGTGCAATAACTGGTGTTATTTTCAAACAGTTTAAAGTGATGACTATGATACATTCACTAATTAGATATTTTATGACCAATAGAATGATGCATTTGTAGCGATTAAATTTTAGCCTAAACCCCATGATATACTACATAAAAATCACAGCGAGCGATTGGCATGCGAAATGCTGGATTTTGACTCAAGATCAAGAGTTATGCATGCTCACAAGCAGAAATCGCTTGCTGTGACTGTAAGTATATTATGGGCTTAAGTTGACATTGTATGAAAAAATAAACTTCAATTTCTGTGATTTTACCAAATAATCTTGCTTTGTCATCTTTTTGTTTTTAAAACCTGTTTTTGAAATACAGCAATACACGAACCAACAAATAAATACAAAAGAGTAGAAATCCTGCTCTCCTATCATGATTCACACATTATTACACATTTAGAAATTTAGCAAAACTGTGACAACATGGAAAACTTGGAATGGAGTGGACAAAAAAACCAGTATCATTACCTAAATTCTACAAACTACATGATGAAATCTCATCACAAGTTCCACAACAGAGTATCAGGGCATATGGTTTATCTTACCCACGTATACAAAACTGTCAAATTTCTTTATTCATGACTAAATATCACATGGGAAGGTTTCAACATAATTCCTGTGGTCTATTAGTCATATGCCAGAGGGTGTATTGAGTCTACAATGCAGTGTTTAGGGAAATTCCACCTCAATAACTTTGCACTCATTATATCCCAGGAAGCACTAGTACTTTGTGATTTTTTATCATGATCATGAAAACACTAAGTTTAGAACTGGCTTGCCGTCCTAATCAGCCCTGTAGAAGAGATATAAATTTTTTGTTGTGCATGACAAAAATATACTAAATCATTTTTATTACATAAGTGTTGTAGACGTTGTAACAAAACAAAAACAGTTAAGGAAAAATTAAAAAGTGTATTTTTCTGCACTAACATCCTAGGTTATTGAGAACTATAACCAAAGGTACAAAACAGGCAGATAGCAAATTCTACATAGTAATTAGCTCATTAACATACCTAATTTACATCTGTGTGCCCAAAAATGTTAATAAGGTGAGAATCTCATCAACCTACTTCCTTCCACCAAGTTACAACATTATACGACTTATGAACTGCAGATATAGGCAGTTGCATTTTGACGAATTTAAAAAGAATAGTCCTCAATCATTGCATACCAAGTTACCTACCAACTCTTTGAACGCCATCTGCTCAACGTATCGCACCTGTGATAGACGAACACCTCATGTACCAGACAAGCAGGTTTCCGGCAAGGCAAATCAAACAACAAGCCAGTACTCAACCTAACTCACCACATCGAGGATGGTTTTCGAGAAGGGTACTTATGGTAACCGGAGCTGGTGTTCGTCGACCTCTCAGCAGCATACGACACTGTTAATTACAGACGCCTACTCCATAAGATCATGGAAATTACCAATGGCATCGATGGGACTGAGCTTATCCGTGGTTTGCTGGCTCAAAGGATGTCTTGTTCAGCTAGGAGCGAAGAAGAGACGATGGCGTAGGATCAAGAATGGTATACCACAAGGGGGTGTGCTTCCACCTCTCCTGTTCAACATATATACCACGACCAACCTAGGAGTGCAGGAACTGTTCGTTTTATTTATGCAGTACGATCCTGGAATTAGCGTACAAGAGGCCGAATTTCACAGTTGTTGAAGAGAGACCTCCAAAGCTTTGAGGTGAACTCACTCCTTATTATGAGGAAAAACCCACCTAAGTGCAAATCCATCTAAGCACAGGTTGTTGTGCTTTCCATCTAAGTAACCGTGAAGCCAAACGTTAACTTAACTTAAAGTTATCTGGTCTGGAACTCCCCTGGAGCACGTGATAACCCTGTCTACCTAGGAGTCACCTTGGACCGCACTCTATCTTATAAGACCCACATTGAGAAGACGAAAGGTAAAGTATGTCACGCAATAACATCTTGACAAACTCACTGGCATCCAGATGGGGTGCTCGCCCACGTACCATAAGGATCGACGGCACTTGCCCTGTGCTACTTCTGTGGCCAGAGTTATGGCCTGCCCTGTATCGGAAAGATCAACCCATGCAAGAAGCTTGATCCAGCTTTAAATACCTCCTGCGGCTGATCAAGGATGCCTCCGTCAACACCAACGGAAACAACTTGTTCCATCCTAGCAGGATTGCTCATCCAGACATCGTCGTAGCGTAGCGAGCATGCAAGAGCGTAGCTGCCAAACTTGTATCTAATGTGAAGCACCCTAGGTCTGGGACAGATTACTGCTGCCACACGCCTCAAATATAGAGAGAGTTACTTAAGCAAAGTTCCAACTCTTGAACATCTCTACGGAGGTAAAGAGAGTGCCTTGTGGAAAGAAAGACTTGCCACATCACCAAGTAACATCTATGCGGTATTGAACCTGGGGGCGGAGCATCTCCACCTGGAGCTACTCCCATGGGCCATGAAGGCGGTGCCTCAATAGATTGAGAAACAAACTGGCCGATCTAAGGTTTCCCTTGCAGAAGTGGGGCTATCTGGAAGCAGACCAGGACTCTACCTGTGGTTGTGGAACAGACCACAGACAACGGAAACACCTATGGGTCTGCCCATGCTGGAGCAGCAACAATGCACAAACAAGGACCTGCGGAATTAGTGAAGCAGCCAGCGTATGTTGTATCCAGCTCTGGCTGGATCATAGTTGAGAACCACAGTGTCTTTGGACAGATCGAAGAAGATTGCCTACCAAATCCAGCAATATATCATGCTACTTACATTCGCCAAAAAGAGGCATGCCATAAATGTAGGCTTTCAAGTAGCGAAAGTTATTTGTGTATCCAGAGGTACCATTTGAAAGATACAGCACAACCAAGTCAACCTAACAAAATGGAACACCAACACAGAAGGAATATGCTGTTGGAAAATCCCCCATGCCCCGTTCTAGATCAGGGGGATAAACAATCTGATGTGATTGGTTTATTGAGAGGGTTAATGACGTAATTAGACCAATCAGAAAAGGTAAATATAAGAGAAAAGCGTAGTACAGTGATATAGAAGATCTATTTTGATTGGTTACTCACAGGTTATATTTCATGTTTTACCATATAATGTGCAATCAGCGATTACTGTAAGAAATAGGTGTCAGTACTCACGAAGGTCAGTTTTTTTGGTGAATGGTGTTCATGTGAAAATACGGACAACACAACACTATATTTTAAGTTTAAAATAACTCTTTCCTCTTAGAAGGTAAACAATTATGTAAGTTTTCACTAAAACACTATAAGAGACAATACACAAAAATCACCAGACTTATTAGAGCCTTGAATCATATTCTACTTGGTTTACAGAAATATAGGGTATCCAACATTAAAAATTTCCCTAAATTGTTTAAAAATTTGGTGGTAGGAAACATTAGGCAAAAAACTAGTAATGGATGGAGTGGTTCTGGAACTGTGGCTCATACTTTGGGTACCTTTGTGTGTGCCTTCAAAACGGTTGAATTATACAGGGCAAAGTTCCTTTGCATTACTCTACCTATCATATATTACTTTATTACACGCCAACGCATTCATACTCACGTGTTTGGAACCCAGAGCTTAGGCTATCCAGGTGTACTCTTAGCTCTACCCTTTTAAGGGTACCCCCCTTGATGCATTATTATAACAATAACCACAATTAAGTTACTAGCAAAGCACACAAGCTACTGATGGATAGCAGTAATGTTTACAGTAGCAGTAAACCTCTATAGTGTACTCTGCAGTGACCTGCTAGTGACTGACATGGTACCCTTGGAAGCCACCAGTAGTGAGTACCTCTGCAGCTAATCCATGGGAGTACCTTCACAGTACTCCCCTACCGGATGCCTGGTAGGCAGGCAACTTTGGGCAATTAGAGGCGCCAACACATGCAATTGTTATTTATGCTTTTCTGATCATTTTCAAGCTTTAAGTAATTGACATTTTGTGTAAAAACATAACTTATATGACCAAAAAGTGGAAATAATGGATACAATTACTAAAATAACACACAAAGAGCTCAAAAGCTCATTTGCATGGGTACTCCCACGCAGGACTATCGCAAGGGGGTGAACTAGTGGTGGTTAATATACGCGTGTGTGAACCTAGATGGATGATTACCCCCAGCTTTTGCGGCCGGAAATGTAGGTACCCAGCGGGGGTGGCGTGGTGGGTACTCAGTGCTACTAAACAGCTCGTCACAGGTACTTCCATGAGGAAATTGGTTGTGGTTATACTAGGATCAGTGCTTCTTCCATTGAATCAAACACTTTTTGGTTGCTTTATAATTTAAACAGGAGCAATTTCAGAATCACGGTTTTGTGATATGCTTCAATGTGACGGATTTAAAACAGAAAATTTGATCATGATCGGGTCACCCACTTTAAGTCAATGCAGAACAGAAGGCACCAAGACAATTGGTGGGGAGGGGTCACTTGCCAAATATGAGAGCTGAATACACATAAGGTATGGGTTTATAGCTGGATGACAGCTTCATGTTCCTCAGAAGGAAAATGGAATTTATATAGTTGTTTACTCAATTCCAAATTTGAACTCTTGTATGATGTTCAGAAACATGAAGGCAGAATTCCGAGTATAAATTAGAGCTTATATAGGACATTCAAAACTATAGAATTACAATACATGAACAAAATATGATTATATATACCGTGTAACAAATTGAGTATACTGCACGAAATTACATTTCAGTTCTTACCAATCATGTCACACTTTTTAAATACAAAACATAAACCAATATATAGCTCTGTTTGTTCACTATTCCTCCTGGCAAGTTCAACTGTAGAACTGATAATGCCAATTACAAAGTCTGGTCTTATCCAAATACATTATACATCTCACACGCGCACACACATAGACACACACTCACTAAAGTGGGATGGGCTAGGCCGACAACAACAACAAAGAGTACAAACGTGGACGACAACAAGGCATTTACCGGACGTGGGACATTAATAAACCTATTCTGGTACTAATAGATTACATATAAACATTAAAAAAATAAAACTTCTGCAAGCTTTTTCCAAGCACTCCTTTTGAGCAGCATAGCATGCATAGGCACCGATAGGTACACATATGAATACTGTGAATACTCTTGCACATTTCCAAGACGGGGCAATGCTAATACAGCATTTTCGAGGGACAGGAGATGATACCGCACAACTTGCCCCTCTATCTTTTTTGATAAGTCTGCATTTAAAATATGTGAAGCAACAATTTGCGAGACAAAACAGGTTGTTCATTTGGTCCATGGCATGATGAAAAATAAACACCATGAAGAAATGAGTGGCGGAGGAAAGTTATTTTTCTACTTTCTAAATTTGTATTAAAAAAAAAAAATTGACACGGGTTGTGTCAGCCATTTGAGTTTTTAAATAATATATATATAAACGTAGGTGATATAGAGGAAAGCTTATTATTCTTTAATTTGCTGCAAAGATAATTCAAAGCGGTTAAGTAAGGCCGAGATACAGCCTTTTGAACAAGTTTAGCCAGGTTTTCACCCTATCCACGGGATTCCATTTGAATGCACGGCGCCCCACTCACCCCCGACTAAGCAAATGCGATCCGTGGACAGTGCAGAAAACAGGAATGCGGATTCAACGACTGTAAAATCGAGTCAACCTAAACGATTTGGAAGAACTTTGCAGCAAATTAAAGCTTAATGAACTAGCTTTCAGATGATATCACATATGTTAGATATATGTTACTTGAAATTCAAAAGGCGGACACAATCAGGGTCAAGTTTTTTTTGAATCACTGTACTTTCTTAGACCTCAAAAACTTGCATATACATTGTCTTAGGCAAATGGTCCTATGAATATGAATTTTGAGGAAGTTAAAAGCTTCTTGATATTCATTATATCTACCCATCTTTTTCTTTATGTATGGTTTTGACAAACAAGCCTCCAAAGCTTAGTTCAGTTTAATTCATTCCTAATTTCAGGTGATATGCATAAATTCATATCAGTCTGCCAACAGCTGTTCCCATTCAGGGTTTCCGCTCTTAGAGGATTTTGTGTCTATGATGGACAGAATTTTTATTGGACGCAAGTAAATTCAGAATAGTGAAAAATGACGCCACTTGGACGCCATAATTTAAGCCTTTGAGAGGCTACAAAATACATGTCTCCAAGCCTCAAAAGCAAAATTATAGACAAAATATTGCTCAACAGTGCTTAACCTATTGTTCAAAACAACCACAACTGCCGTCGGAAAGAAAACCAAATGTACATGGCTATTGTATGGCAGGAAACAAAATTTGTTTATTAAAATAATGAAAATGTGAAGATTTTTGTTAACTTATATAAAAGCGATACAGCAGGATGAGATCCGGTTATAATTATACTTTTCTGACAAGTTAGGAATATTAATAAACTCCTGTACATATTTTGAATTAACATGATTATCCACACGGCCTCAACCAAATAGCCCATTCTAAGTTGGTAGGATGATAGAACATGATGAAATCTAGTGCTAAATATAAAAATATTAATTACAGGGTTCTAAAGATTAATTACCCCTTCACCAAAGTGGGAGGCCAATCTTAATTATGCAACCATGGGTAAATTCTTCGGGTAAATTAATGAGTATTAGGAAACTGATAAAACCTGGACCAGAAAATCTGAACATTGGAAATTATGGGTCAGTGGACTTCAAGGACAAAACATAAAGCAGGAACCATGGTCCCTCTACAGAATGTGAAAATCCAAATTTCAATATATGGATTTGAATAAAATCTGAACAGGTGGCTTAGTTAGTTGTTGGCATTATGATTGGTTATAAGGAGTACGCGCAAGCCGGATTTTAATAACTCAGAGATGAACAAGCGTGCATAGTTGGATATTACCAGGCGTCGCAAAAATTAATGAGCGATTTTCCACCTCTGCGTTAATGCGAAATTGGTATTAAAGCGTTCGTAAAATAGCCGTAGAACTCTGATGTTGCTAGGACTTGTCTAAGAACACGCCTGATTACTTACGCGTCTCACCTTTCACGACAACCATTTTTTTTTTGCTGGTGACATATAGGCGTAAAAAACGCGGGACGCATCGTCTCTAGTGATGAAGACAGGAAAATTTCCATCTAAAATTGTCCTTTTTCGACGATTTCAGGAAAACTAATACGGTGACACCATTTTTTTTATTTCGGTTCTTAAAAGTATGAAACTTAGACCTAAACATATGTGAAAATCAGGAAAACGTTCGGCCCCTTTGTTATCTTTTTGGGGCACTTAAGTATCGGTAAATCACATTTTCCCATAGGAGTTGGTGGTAGAAAATTTTAAAAATTTGGAGTAAAAATGTACTTTTTGAAAGTCTTTTGTCTCCAGAGCAACTAATATGGTAAGCAATATTTTTTATTTCCGATTTGTTATCAGCACAAAGAATGTATATATATCAATTTTAAAGAAATCTTTGGCCCATTTAACCATGGTGCCAACACTTAAGTACTGAAATGTATACCTGGTGATTTGATCCTCTCTGCAGATAAGTATTTGTCATTTCTGTCCAGAAATTACACAGCAGTGGATGTTTTTTGAACACAACTCATCTTTCCTTTCCCAAAGATGACCAGGAAATGAAATCATTCATTACCTCGACCAGAATCGGAACCCAGGTCTTGCTTCTTACAAGAGCATATGCTCTATTACCTCAATCATTGTGTGCTGGAATTGTAATATCCCAAAATTTTCAAGCAACTTAAACATTTACTCATCTCACAATTGACCCTCCAATTGAAATTTTCCTTAGAATGTGACCTTTGACCTCAGTCAACATATGAAGAATCCACCCTAATGCATCAAGGAACAAAAATGGACGAACTTTTCAAAATGGCACCAAAACTTTCACATAACTAACATCCAGAAAAGGCAGGCCGGCAGGCAGGATTAGTGTCCTCATGAAGTTTCATAGGTGACACCAAAAATCAGTTCTTGCGAGAAGTCGAGGGGAATGAGGTGACGAAAACATAGAGTAATTGAGAGCAAAACTTTGACCACCAATTATGATGGCGTAAAGAGACACCAAATAAATTTAAAGAATACTTGGCCATACACCATCTTGGCTAAGTTGTATCTATCAGTGCGACCGGTGACCAATTTTATAGTGAATTTTTTTACAACGAGTGCATCAATGATTCAGAAACCCATCAATTGATGAGGTTAGGGAATGATGTTGTTGGGTCATGGTCATGTAGGGTCTTACAGTGCAATGCCATATAGCCCATGGGTCTGGCCCAGTGGTTATCTTGAGCAGGTTGGTGGATATATAAATCAACTTGGAAGAATGTTTTGATGGTGGGGGTCAAAGGTCAAGTAGGGTCATTGGAGCTCAAAAGGGCATATGGGCATAAGTGGGATTCTGTGCATACCATAAGGAGTTTTGGACCGGGGTTTCTTTAATAGTATTTACTAGGCGGGGTCCTTGGATTTGGCAATCCAATCACCTGTGTTTGCGATCACCTGGATGAATGACTCTCCGGTGTTGCGGTTCATGTGACCTTGGAATGACCCCTGATTTCCTTGTCATGAGCTTTAAATTTTCTCAACAATCGCCCCACTTACCAAGGTCACCGGATACTAAAAGTTGTTTACCCCATTTGACTCCTTTGACCTTGGAAGACCCTGGATGACCTTGTTGTGAACCTTAAAGATTTTGGCATCAAGTTTCATTCCATACACCAACACAATGTGTACCCATTTGACCTTTGATCTTGAATGACCCCTAATTACCATAGCTGAGCAACCTGCTGATGAGTATACTGGAATGTATTTTACCTCATTAGCCCCCAGGGGCTTCATTAGCCATACGTCAAAAGAGGGATGAAAGCACGGCCAAGTTACCCAATAAAGGCCCCCCCTATACCTTTTGACCACAAAATAACCCCTCGAAAACGTGACCACAAACCTCGTAGGCGAAACTCTCACCAACATACCAAAACTCATGTCCATGCGTCAACGCACGGCCAAGTTACCCGATAAAACGACCCCTGGAGACCCTGTGATCCAAAAATTGCCCCCTCGAAAACGTGACACAAAACTCGCACAGTGAAATACACCAATCAAAACTAAGATCCATACTAAAAAGGTGAATGACCTTGACCCCAATGACCCTCGAAAAAACGTGATCACAACGCTTTAATGGCAAAACTCTACCACATACCAAAACTCATATCCAGATATCAAGCAAGACCATGAATGACCCTGGATGACATCTTTTGACACAAAAGGACCCCGTGGACCCGAAAACATGACCACAAAACTCGTACGGCCAAAACTACCACCATACAAAAACTCTTTCCATATATCAAAGCACGGCCAAGACCCGATAACGACCCCTAGATGACCTTTGACCCCAAATGACCCCTTGAAACTGTGACCACAAAACTCGTACGGCGAAATTCTACCACCATACCAAAACTCAATCCATAGGTCAAAGCACGGCCAAGTTACCCATAACACCCCTGGATGAACTTTGACCCCAAAGACCCTCAAAAATTTGACCACAAAACTCGTATGGTGAAACTCTCCACCCACATCAAAATCATATCCATACGTAAAAGCCCGGCCAAAGCTACCCAAAAAACGATCCCTGAATGACCTTTGACCCCCAAAATGAACCCTCGAAAACGTGTGATCACAAAACTTGTATGGCAAACTACCACAATACCAAAACTCATATCCATATATCAAAGCACGATAACGACCCCTGGATACCTTTGACACAAAATGACCCTGGCCCTCAAAGCACGCCAAGATCCAATAACGACCACTGAATGACCTTTCCAGAGATGCCAACATTGAGATGTTGGAATCAGGGAGATTTATCTTGGAATCAGGGAGATTTATCTTGGAATCAGGGAGAGTTTTTTTTTGAAATTTAGTGAGAATCTAGGTCCTCAAGCGGGATACAGCCAATGGATACTTGTCTTAACGATCAATTGAAAGCTTCAAATTTAAGGAACGGTCAGTAGGAACTTAGTCCATTTGCATTTTTTTTTTTAAAAGAATGACATGAAAGGTGAGTTAAAAGTCACTGAAAACGGTTCGTAACTTGAAAACGAGGCCAACCTAAAGTTTCTGAACTGGCATCATGAGATAGAGCTCATTTAAAGAAAGCTTTTTTTCCCCGAAAAAAAGGACAGGGCTCCGCCGTCTGACAGCCCCCATCATTTAAGGAACTGTCAGCAGGAAACTAAGTCCATATGGAGATTAAAACAAATATTGAAAATGAAAAATGTTGAGTAAAAAAGTCAACTTTAAAGGCTCAGAACTTGAAACGGAGCCATATAACAAACATTGTGAACTGCATCATGAGATAGAGTTAAAATAAGCTTCCCGAAAAAAATTGACGGCTCCGCCGTCTGATGACAGCCCCTTTAGGGAACTTTCAGAGGGAACAAAGTCCACAACCAGGCACTAAAATATTATAGACCTAACACTTTTGCATTAATAGCAATGATGGAGCAATATCAAAAGGCAAACAGCAAACACAACCGGTTCATTATATTGTTAGCCGATCCCGGTTGACACCAAAATGGAGTTAATTTGTTAACACTTGAAGACACAAGCATACACTAATGTAGGCAAAGTTGAGGTTCTCTCTTGGTACTTGGCCGATTATTTCTGAGACGTGGTACAAAAAAAATACCCGAGTATTAACATAACTTAAAGCGGCACTCGTGATCAGCTGGTATACATCTTTTCAAGTAAACAATTTCACTAATTGACATTGAAAGTTTTACAATCAAGTGGTAGCAAATGTAGGCATTTGACTTACTAATAAAAGCCATGGTCACACTTACATCAGGAAGAGGGATATTTGAACAAACTATTTTTTAAACATATCTATAGTTTTAAATGTGCACGTAGGCCTTCTCTTGATACCCAAAGTACTTTTAAAAATATTTATTAATTTTAATCATGTACTCATATAAAACTCAAGTTTTAAGTCATTTACCACATCAATTTCCCCACATTCCATGTGAAAATTAAAGGACTGCAAAAAATTGTTGTTGTGCGTATGGTTTGTTTACGCTAATCTACTCAAGTCAAATGAAATGGCACTTGTGTTGGACCTCAGTACCTGGTAAGCCTTGCATGCTTGGTAGAAATGGTACATGATCACTGTTTCAATTTCGCACGAAGAACCCCACTAGAACCGGTTAATATCGTAGCACACATAAACCAATAGCATTCAGTATAGTAAGAAAGACGACAAGGGCGGCATCAAATGATGTCCAAAACTGACAAAAAAGATACAGAAGTTACCAAACTGACTACCGTCACTGAAATTAAAAAATCAAGCCCAAACCGAGATTCCCCATGTGTCTGACTGCCACTAGGCAGCTTTTCGCCAAAAAAAAAGCATTAACAACGCTCTCCGACTAGTAGAGAAAATAAGAACATGCCGCTTAGATGCAATAACCATCAATTCATGATGGTTTTAAAAAAATGGGGGGCATCTCTGAGTAGGGAATGGAAGCGAAAGAGTCATTTGGTGTCTTAAATTGATACCAATGGTATGCCACAAGGCTTGCCAGAAACAATGGTCGAACACTTCAGACTTTAACTTTTCCTGATTAAGTAAAGAGCGTACTAAAAAAGAGTTGCTCTATGGCACCATGGAACTGTATTCTATACTTTTAATGAAACATGATACTTCGTGATTCAATGTTGATTTCAGGCTTCATCAAAATTGTAACCATGTCAAACTCACGTTTTTCTGAAAGGGGATTATATATGGCTTATCATGAAGAGAAGGGGACTACTTTGCAAGTATGTCAAACTAGCACGTTAAGCATCGTATATATGGTCTTTCACACGGGAACGGTTGCATTAAGTCTTGGAAAAAAGATGTGTACTGATTTTTTGGCTTTAAAATCATGAATGGTCTGGCAATTCTTATGTTAGGATTTATGTGTAACTTTCAGCTAAAATTTTACCCAAGTGTGTATTTGGCCCTTTTTTCAAAATGAGTCATTTTATCTGACCCTCTGACCACAATGCTCATAAGCTTTTTGAGTCCGGGCCTCTTTGGCCGAACGGCTACATTAGATCATTTTCATTTTACTGATTATTGGCACTCCATGCATATCAAGACATTTCACTTGACCATCAGAAATGACAGTTTCTCAGTCTCTCTTGAGCCACACCACATCTGGTCCTCCAACAAGGAACACACGGTAAGGTTCTTTGGAATGTGAAGCCAATGACAAACTTTCTCACTTACATGCTCATTTCCATCTTCAGTAATAGCTGCTATAATTTATGTCAAGAAAAATTTCAAGATAAATTGTCAACTCTTGGAATTACGTCGATTATGTGGCATCCGCGTGTTAAAAAAACAACCAGTTCTGCCACAAATACTCCCTTGAGCTTAGTTGGGGACTGTGAGAAGCTTGGTGGCGTCGACTGAAAGCTCTGATGTTGATTGAACATTGCAAATGGCTGGTTGTTTTCATAAATCTAGTGCATCTTTAGCATCAAAGCCACATCTCCCTTGTCCTCATCATAACTGTGGAAAAAAATGATAATCAAAAAAGAGGGGAAAAATGAAGTTTACTGTGTCTGAATTTAAAATGTCCGTGGAAAAAGAACACATACTAATATATTTGTCAGTGATTTATGTCAAAGATCAAAGAATGACCAACAAAATCTATAATGGAATACAAGATGGCTCTCGAACCAGGTGTCTAGCCCCTCGTCGTGATCAAAAATATTTACCATTAAACTCTTAGAATCTGAGGATGACAGAATGCCTT
The DNA here is from genome assembly GCA_023653785.1 of Ophioderma brevispina. Lineage (NCBI taxonomy): Eukaryota > Metazoa > Echinodermata > Ophiuroidea > Amphilepidida > Ophiodermatidae > Ophioderma > Ophioderma brevispina. The sequence continues at coordinate 72,881 of JAMKCH010001463.1, forward strand.
AATCCACCTACAAAACCTTGAAACACCATCTGTGTACACCCCTTAAAGGCCTTGGGTCAGTGTTATACTGACAAAGTTTTGGTGATTGTAGCATTTGACTTGGGCAGAAAAAAATACAACGATAAACTTTCAAGAATGCCCCTTTAGTTGGCTCACAGGACATCTGACCCCATTTGGAATAGGAACTGTCCCTCTCATGGCCTTGGGCACGGGGCTTGGGTCAGTGCTTATACGACCAAGTTTGGCAATCGTAGCAATTGATTTGTGCAAGAAAAGGAATGGATGCATTTCGAAGAATGTCTCTTCATTGGCCAAATGACCGCTCGCCCCAATTGAGTACACACATATGAAACTTGGGCCATTGGTTCTTCTGATCATATTTGGCGGCAATTGGCCCAAGCATTTGGGAAGGAAATAAACACAAATTTAAATGGACCTACATACACCACACATACAGAAAGAGTGATACTTAGTCTTGCTCCCATGGCGGATCTAATAAGGGGTTGCTCGGCGCACGCCCCTCGCTGGTTGGAGAAAAAAATAATACCCACCAAAAAAAAAAGCTAAGAAGGAAAATGGATCAGGTGTTAAAACTGCCTATCTAAAAGTTAAGATTATTCATTACTAAGCGTGTGCGTAATTTTGTAATCTGCACCGCTAATTAATTCATCATATTATAGTCAGGAAAAGAAAATCGACCATGATTCTACCGGTTCGTATTGGACCAGTTGCTTCTACATGTTATATGAAATTTTGTCTTGCTAAGATACAGCTGAAATCATCGAAGTTTTCTACCATCTTGATTTTGTTAAATCAAGATCCTATAAGCTGTTATTTTGTACTTGGACAGACTTTGGCGTAGACAACATTTCTGTGTGTTTTTAGCAATAAAAATCATTACCAATATTTATTAATAGTAATTATAGTTTGTAATTTCTGAAAAGCTTATTTTAAAGAGCTTATCTCATGATGCAGTTCATATGTATTTAGGTGGCGCAGTTGCCAAGCTATGCCCTTTAAAGTAAAGGCCCAACCCGATCCGGGCGAGTGGCCCATCGTTCTGCCCCATAATTTACCGTTATATACCTGTCCATCTTTTTTTTTCAAAAACCACTTTTCATGCCTGTAACACAGGGAAAAAGAAAAAAAATGCTTAAAAAAATAAAGGCCAATCGGCCACCAGCTTGAGCAGTCCAGGGCCCTGTTTCACAACCGTTAAGGCTGGATCAGAGATTTCAAAATATATTTGTTTGTGTAATAATGAAAAATAGTCACCTAGAAAAAAACAAACTAAAGATAGTAACCTCAAGTGCCACTAATTTCAAAGTTTGAGATGAAGTGGATATTAGTTTGATACAGTAAAACATGTATGTCTACGTATGCGGCCATAGGATACTGGGTATACACAAAAATTCTGCGATCCGGAATTTTATAACAAAGTTGGGATTTTCTATATGAAGGACTTCGATTTGAGCTTAGCTATTTCCACACAGGGCTCAGTATATGGACAAGCATTGTGTACATGCAAACAAACATGTTGTTTGAAAATTGAGGGGTGACTCCTGGGAAATCTCTGAGTCAGACTTTAAGATTAATGCTTAAGTGAATTTTAAGAAGAATCATTCTTAAGTCTCTAAACACTTCTTAAGAGGAATTAATAAAATAGTACCTAGTTATAAAAATACACAAGTAAACTTGCGCGATCCCCCTGCAAGATGGCAGTATTGACACAAGGGTGGTTAGTTGGCACATGTTGCCTTTGACCTTGGTATGTGACCTTTGACTCAACAAATAGGAAGGCAACCCGTAGTGCACCTCGACCCCAGTGGTTGTAATCGGACTCAAATGTTCAAGACGACCAGAAAAAACAAAAACTAACCAAAGGAACATGGACCTCAGTTGACCTTTGACCTGCGTCCATGACCTTTGACATTCATCTACATTGAAGGAACCCCTATGCACCTTCACCCCAATTGGTTTAAATCAGGACTTAAACTTTGCGAAGGAGACGCGAAACAAAAAATAACCCAAAACCTACCAAACTGGACTGGAACATGACCTAGATGACCTTGGTCAGACTTGGACATCATCACATATGAAGGAAACCCTCTTGCACCTTCACCCCAAGTCTGGTTCAAATCGGGACTTTAAACTTGTCGAAGGAGACGCGAAAAACAAAAACCTAACCAAAACTGGAACACACATACATACGGGACATGCGCCCCCTAGCCAATATCCCCCTCTGCTTTTCAAGCCGGGGATAAAAAGGGACTTGGATTGAACTTCATAAATTCATCACACAAAATTCTTTAGATTTCTTCTTAAAATGCGCTTAAACTTCAGAAGAAAACTCCTGTTAGGTTTCGATTTAATCTTAAAAAAGGATTAATCTTCACTTATATGAAACCATGGTCCGGAGTTGTTTCTACAAATAATCGGCTATGTGATTAAGCGTAATTTGTCACGTGTATCCCTAAATGTAAACGAAGTTAAAAGTTCAACTCACCAAAAGAGTGAACTCTGTAAACCAATCCAAATGGTGGTTTGTTACTTAAAGAGCCGAATTCTACTCAAATAGGAGGAAAGTCACTCCAAAAAGAGTGAAGTCAACGAAGAACAACACGGAAAACGAGGAGATCACTCTGTTGGAGTGATTTTTTACTTTTGAGTGGAAATTCGCTCTTTGTAAGTACAACCAATCATTTTTGGCTTGGTTTACAAGAGTTTCACTCTTTTGGGGATTGAATTTTTCACTCGTTTATATTTTAGAGAGGGTATGGAAACTGATGTCCAAAAAAATGACGAAAATATTTCGGATTTTCAACCAAAAATCAGGTTTTTCGGTGAAAATCCAAGATGTCATCGATAATCCAAGATTTTCAAGAAGAAACGCATTTCCAATTGATAATCCAAGTTTAGTTTCGACGCTCAATTCGGAAGAGGTACCCTGCAGCACTCCCTCCCCGCTCCGCCACAGTGCAGGAGGGGACACCCCTCCCGAACCCACCACAGGCACTTGCGGTGCCATTGTAGATGTGTTATTGGCAGTCAATTGCCACGCCCTCGTTCCAAAAATCCTGGCTCGCATCTGGCTCTGAGCAAGCTCAGCAGCAAGACAAAAAGAGTGAGAGACCACACATCCCTGAAGGACCCACCTGAGAAATGGGAGGTCTTCTATCATAATGTTGGAGTAATCAGTTTTTTTTTCCAAAGTATTACCCAGACAACATACCTTCTTTATTAGTTGTCATCTTTTCTTCTAATCTACGCTTGTACTGTGCCAGTTTCAACATGGCTTCTCCAAGTGTGTTTACTGATTAGTCGTACCACCTCCACATCTCTGTAATAAAAAGGATAGAATAAGTTACTAAACAAGGCAGTTCTCGAACCACGTGTCTTCCCCCCCCAATTGCGGTCAGACAAATGTTTTAAAATTTGGGATGTACCAAGTCAGAATGTCCACCCCATAACTTTGACCCCCTTGTGTACACTGCCTTGGGTCAGGGCTTATACTGACCAAGTTGGTGATCGTAGTATTTTATTTTTGTGGCAGAAAATTGAATTGATAGATTTCCAAAGAAGCCTTTTAATGTGCCATGTGACCTCTCGACCCATCGGACTACACACATATGAACCTTGGACCAGTGTCCTCTGACCAAGTTTGGTATAAAATTGGATGATTGAGCCCATATGTATTGGTCGAGTTATGATTGCAAAAATATGGGCGAGACGCAAGTAGAGCCCATAGTTTGAAAACTCATAGCGAGACCAATAAATATTGGGTGAAATTTCAAATTTTTTTCAATTTATCATTATTATGTTTTGGATCCATATTTTCCCACACTTGATCCATTATAAACATAATAATGGCTGCAATTGGACCAAGTGTTCAAGCAGGAGAGAAATTACACAACTTTAAAAAACTGGACAACCACACCCACTACGCACCCCCCCCCCCACACATCACAATCAAATATAATAATAACAAACATATGTTACACTACGAACGTGATTTCTTAGTTTGCTCTGAGGCAAGCTCAAGGGCAAGACAAAAACCAGAGCGTCAATGATCCAGTAGCCTTATTATACCATTCAAAGACAACAACAACATCCTTTAAAGTCACCTTTATATATACTT
>JAMKCH010001464.1:0-39447 GCA_023653785.1 Ophioderma brevispina
TTTGATGTAGAGGAAGTTCTCTGTCGAGGAATGGAAAATATAGTTTCCAATATATGGTTTGTACGACAGGTCAAAACTGTTCAAGTTCATCATGGGGGTATGGGGGTAAACATACACCTGTAAGGCACATATGAACGTTCTACAAAAGTGACTACAATTACCCCCCTTCCATTTCAAAATGCGCAGGATAAACAATTGGCATCATCAAGATTTGGAATCAGCAGGTAATTTGCATATAAATCATCAACACATTTCGTGCAACTTTTTTTGCAAGGTCAATCAAGGTTATGTAATACTAATAAATTAAACGTGACGAGTGGTCGTATTTATTACGAAGCTTTGTAAAATGAAGTCAACCGGGACTAATGGCGGATGGGAGCGAGCTGAGCTTTTCGTGAGGGACTATGAGGAACAACCTTTGCGAAATTGGAATGATTAGGGACTGATATTAATATAGCGGGAGTCAGGGGACACATTGGAGAACAATTTGGCCATCTGCTTCAGGCGGTCTCCCCAATCCACTTTTATACCTGTTAAATATATTAAAACAAAAAGTTAACATCTGAAGTCAGCCTTTAAAGAGAAATGAGGACATTTCCCAGAAAATACGCCTCTAATAAGAGGCTAAAACACATCCAGATATTTTGTAGACGAACTTTAAGTTCGTCGTAACTTTAATCAACAAATAGTCGATTGGATTGAATGGCCATAGACGCGTGAATCATTGCTATTAAAACACAAAGGTCACAGGACGGTCAAAACAGGGTTTTTTTTATTTTGTTTGGGTCTCTGCCATGGATTCAGACTTCCGGTGTGTGTTTTCGGGTTTTTTAAACGCCATTTTCCGGCCGTCTGCTCAATAAATGTCGCCGGCGACATTAATGATAAAATGTTCTGTTTACCCATTAGTACGCTGATTGCGTTCTTAAACATTTCAGGTGAGGGCTAATGTATATAAAAGCGTTACAACCATTCAAACAGTAGCAATTTGAAAATAGTCGAGGGGGCCACTATTTTCAAATGGCCTAGTGTCTCTTTAAAGCCACAATGGTCACAGACCAGACAAAAGGGGGGAAGGAGTGCCGTGGGAATCAACTCCGGCATGTTTTTTCTTTTTGGCAATGCTCTGTCAGCTTCTGTCGTTGCGAATAAAACCACTTCTGAGTGTTTTATTAAAACCGTTTGTTTACCCATAAGGGACACTGATTTGGGGTATACATGTAGTCATTTCAGGTAAGGACTATTAAACATAAAAGCATTACAACCATGCCAAAATAGAAATTGTTGAAACTTTTTAAGTTTGAAGGTAACTTTATGACCCGTCAATGTACCACTCAATGACTAGTAACTTCTAAAGGTAACATCCAGGTTTAGCCATTTAAAGAGTGTGCGCTTCCGGATTTAAAAATTGTGAATTTTTCACAAAAGTACTTTAGGCCTGGATAATCCATAAAATTGATGGAAGCATTGCCAACCCCTCTTAATGGACCCCAGGTTGGGTTTCAGGGTTATACAAGGGGTCAACATTTGAAAATGTTCCGATTATGTTTAAAAGTACACCATTATGTTTGTCTGGTTACAGGAGTCCACAAAGGTATAGTTTACACTATCGTGCTTCTAGGTAGAGTTTATGGTTAAACTGTAAAAAATTTGAAAAAGTCACTTTTGGTGTGTACATGGGTCCCAAAGTGAAAATATGCTTTGGCTCAGGTAATAGTGTGCAAATTGTTCCCTAGCTTAAAGGATTGAATAACTAGTTTGCCCTTATCTGTGTTTATGCCTTATTTTTCACGTTATCCAACAAAGTATGTCACAGGTCAATATAATCCAATAGCTGCCAATAGCTTTTGACATTTATTTCGGCCATTTTTTGGTTAATACAAACACTTAAGATTCAAACTATTCATATATTTCATTCTATGAAGCTAACCAACAACTTGTTTGAAACCACGTTTTATTATTTACCAATTTGTGCAACTTTTCCTTTTTGACGCCCTGTACAAACCAAAATGGGCTTTTTCCCAACCAATTTTTACAGTTTTTACCCCTAATTCCCAAAAGTATAAGCCACAGGTAGTACAACTATACCTTTTTGAATCCTTGTAACCAGAAAGAAACTCATGTTGTGCTTTTCAACACAATCGGAACATTTTTATTTTTTTACCCCTGTAACAGTGAACCTCCAAGCTGGGGGGCCCATGAACGGGGGTTGGGCCAGTGCTTCAATCAATCTTTTTTGCAAATCAATGCATAAAGTTACTTGTGTATCAAAATTGCACATTTTTATCCACATTTGCCAACTCACATGTGATTCTGTGCAACTACAGTCCCCACTATAATAAACCTTGGCGCAACATTCCCCAAGGGTGCGTTGTGACCAGCAGCGGGCCAGCAAGATATTTTGCCTGAATGGTTCGTTCATGATAAGAAGGCAATCAGAATAAAAAAAGATGACAGTGCCCTCGCACCAGCTCGCACCAATAATGCATACCAAGGACTAGACTTCTTCATATCCAATTTTTGGTTTTGTTTTTACACTGGACCCTCTCTTTCTACTATGATTCAGACATTTTGAAGTATTTTATCAGTTAGCAAAGATCAAAATAAAAAACCATTCTGAACTATGGATTTTTGGATTTTTTATTATGAACTTCACAGTTAACCACACTACACTATTTTCAGCGGTTTCCCACAGCAAAATAACCATCGTATCAGTGTAATTCTCAGTTTCATCCATAGACAATGGCAGCTGGATTAGATAAGTGTATATGATGAAATATCACTTCGCCCACATCACAACTGTCTTATCATTTTTGACTTTTTTGAGATATTTGCATAATGTTATGGTCAAAGCATGGCACAAAGTTGCACAATCTTGAAATGTGACCCTCTTACTAATGAGCTTATTAATCGATTTTTGTATCAATAACTCAAAAATGCATACGCAATTTCACATAACTGTCGTATGTTTCATTTACACGTAATTCAATAGGCGTATAATTCAAACACTGTTCGTAAACAAGCTGTTTACGCTTTTCAACCATACAGATCTATGTCTTCGTATCTGCCTCGTGGGTGAACATCTAGCGTGGTTGGTTCCAAATAGAGATCTATCTGAACGCGCCATTGAATTAACGGCGAGATTAGCGTCGTATGTGAAATACGACTTTTTTGTGTTTCATCATACCGACTTATGACATTGTAGCTTTATTCAAGGAATTACAATTGCAACTTTCAAAACTCAGCAAGGTTAAACTTAAACTTCAGAATGTTTAATTCCATATCACAAACAGAAATCTCTCGGTAGAATTTCAATGACGATTTTCTCGAACACTGCATCCTTCCTAGAAGATAAGACAGTATGTGATTGTGGGCGACGATATTCCATACAATATTCATCTTAATTAGTGTATTACTACTCATTTGAAGAAACGTTCATTCAAGACAATGCAGAGTAAATTATATAAATGTATTGGATGAAATAATAATATAAGACTACAACCCAAGAAGTCTAACCAGTGACAGACTTTAATTGAGTCCATATATCATCTGCATTGTGTAATCCTAATAGCTAGAAGAAATGGTTTCAAGTATAACCTAGATCTGGGCCCTATTTCACAAAGATAACTTAATCTTCATTGAACTTAACGAAGAAGAGTAATTCTTCGTAAATCTGCAACACTTCTTAAAGGAACATTTCGTGGACATTCAAGTCACTCCTGTGTTTATATTTCGTGGTGCACAGATAATCCTTAGAAAAGCTTATTCACAAATTAGTGAGGAGTTGATTACAACCTTGCGGTTTTGTTATGCGCAATTGCTTGTTTCCCCCCACCTATCCCATAGGCTACTGGGCTTAATTTCTGTCCGTTTATACCGACAGAAAATTACAAATTGTGAATAATTCCTACGATACGACAGATTTTGCAGTAGATAGGTCTCGTGGATTAACGAAGCAGCGGTTCGATGATATCAAAATCTTATCTTTGTTGAGGTAGTTGGGGGGGGGGGGGGGGGGGGGACGACGAGATTGTGGATCACGAAATGCCCCTTTAAAAAACTTTGCAAGAATTCGTGTGTAATGGAATAACTTATGACCGGGTATGAAAACAGACTAAAGTTTGAACTTCCATAATCTTAACTAAAAGCAATAATAAACATTTTTTGAAGAGCTGCCCCCAATTTTCCAAAAAAATGATTTTTTACACAGTTGCATTGGTAAACTGGCCTAATAAAACTCTTATGTGAATGGGTTTAAGCTCGAAATGTCCTTGTTTCTCGCCAACGAAGGGATTTTGTAATTAGAATAATTAATATCGAGATCTCCGAAATATTCAATGGCTGCTGGAACGGCCTTCCCTCTTGGCAAGCCGGGGAAGAGCGTGTCTACGCCTCAATCCCTTTTTTCTTGGAGGTGGCACTATTTCCTCATGGACGGACGTAAACTTGCCATTTCCAGCTCTGCCGAGCAGTAAATCTGAAATCCCAATTATTCCAATTCACAAATCGTGTTTATTTATGATAATACGCATATTTTGAGCATTTCTTAGTTCGCAGCTGTAGTTTCCTAACTACCACCATAACTGTGGCAAAGCTATTCAATTTTGAAAAGTGGGCAACTCTTCAAAATGTGTTGTTATTGCTTTAAGCAAATTATTTCAAAATCTCTTCTCTAAATTGCCGAAAGCAAATTCAAACCTACAAGACTAACTCTTCTTATATTTTTTAAAGATAAAGCTTAACTTTTTATGACTTAGGGCCCCAGATTCATTTAAAGATTTTTTTTTTCTGAGGATCTTCAGAAACTATACATCTACCTAATAAACGTATCAACGAAAAGTCACAAGATTACTGTATAAAAGTGTAATACCGAGCCTGCCCCGTTCTTTGCACAGTTCTTTACATATTTAGAAAACACACTGAGTCACGTTCTATGAGACGTTCGTCTAATTAAGAGGGTACTCTCACACTCAGCTTTACTGCAGAAAAAACAGAGACTCTTCCTTGGTCAATAAAAATGACCCTCCGGACATTTACTCCCATATGACACACGTCTGATGATTATTTGAATCCCCTAAGAGTGAATATCCAATACCTAACGTCATTTTAAGCATTTTGAAAGAACCAATAACCTCATGTGGACCACATGAATTGTTCTAAGATCCAATTAATGCCTGAGCCAGACCTTATGGACCGATTCCTTACGCAACAACTTCCGTAAAATTAATTCCAGCATTTCTGTGCAAGGATAGATCTTCCCATGTTATATAATTACCCTCCATTGTGATATTATTAAAATATCATATTATTTTTATTTCTCTATTTTACTTGAGAAACAATTTCTCTTCTCGCGGTAAAATACTTTGTTATTAGGGAAAAGAAAATGTAATTCCCCCACTGATATATTGAGATCAGACCAGATATTATTTACAAGATGGAGATTGTGCAATATATAACACAGGAATTTTCCAAAATGCTACATTTAGAAAATGAGTCAAGTCGTTGATTGCTTTGATATCATTCTAGATTGTCAAAAATGCAGATAATGCAATTCCAATTGGACGAGTGTTAGGTTATGTTTATGCCTATGATGTTTGTAATGGCGGCGTAATATAACACCATGTAAATAATGACGTCAAGACAATTCTATACATATCATCACTTCTCCTGACAATGTAAAAATGATTTTGCATTGCGTTCAATCATATGGATTCAATGTTTAATCTTTGGTCACAGAGGCAGAACCATCAGATGATCAATGTGCGTCCAAATGGAAAGATGAAGAGTAATTGTGAATGATTTAACAGGATCGTTCACCTGACTTTGGCTACAATATCTTGTGTCACGTCACCGAGATGCATCAGGTCGACTGATTTCCGGCCGGCAACTTCCAAAACCTCAGACTTCCTTTGTCGTGCAAACTATGTAAACCAGTGGCGTAACGGGCCTGCCCGCTCTTCTGAGGGGGCAAATTTCCTGGTTTGGGGAAATTTCCTCTGGGGGGTCAAAAGGCAATTTTTCCCCGGGCAAAGGGTTAAAAAACGGCTGGATTTAGCATGAGTTTTTTTGGCAATTTTTTTCCCGGCCAAAGTCGTCGGGGGGGGGGGGGGGGGGGGGGGGGGAAACCGTTCCCCTAACCCCCCCACCCCCGCCTGTTACGCCACTGTATGCAACACTCTGAGACTGAAGCTTGTCCATTCAAGGACAAACTTAAGCAGAACACCAGTGGTTTTAAAGAGAGGTGAAGAAAGCAAGGTACGTCCAGCTTTGAGAGGGCTCCGCCATATTCAATAACGCAACTCCTGTCACGAGTCAAACACTTGCCCGCAGGAGATAAGTCGCCCGGACCAGTCGGCTTAATGATTCGTCTAGGATGAGACGTGATACTCTAGCCATCAATAATTTCAGTTAGTACAGAATTGTACTGGTCTCTAGATTTGTCTCTTTTTCACTCTAGAATTAGAAAAAAAATATTAGCGATAAATAGAATGAGCCATTTTACCTTATAACTCCCAAAACCCCAATTGGTCGTCAGGTGAGTGGTAGGTGATTTAACACTATTTTTGGACATCTTTGATTAGATGACAATATGGCATACATTTAAACATGATTGGGGCATTTAAAAGTTTGGCCCCTGTGTAAACTTAAATTGGCCCCTATTGAAAAAGTGATACCACAATTTGAGAGTACTACCTACCTAGCATTGATGTAGAGGGTCCATACTAACTACCAAATGTATCAAACCTTTTATGTAGTGGGAGGTAAACGAACTCCTTAAATAGACCCCTATGATATTCTGCCTCCTCCTCTATATGCAATCCTGTAGTAATTTGGTCAACACCCTCGATATTTTTCTTTATGCATTTAATGTGTAATAATTTTTTACCAACATTAATAATTAAGAAAGAATGGGTTTGCGAGATTTAATCACTGATATATGGGTGTCACATAATATAGTTTATAAGACTGTGTTCTCCTTTTCTGACCAGTAAATGAATTATTCAACTATTGTTGAAGGGAAATGCCCAAATTTTAATCAACGTGGTAAAATTTTACTCAACAATTACACAATTGCATAGTTACAAAACGTTCTCGCATTGTAGTTCTGGGAAAAAAGACTTCAATACATGTAATGAACTCAATTATAGGTGGTTGAAAGGGAACGTTGAATTTTAAGTGACAGTAAGAGACTCATCAGTCGTGCTTTGAATGTCAAGTAATTCCTCAAGGTATATATATCAAACATCACAAGATTGTCCTACCTGTACTGTGGTAAAGAGTGCGCATTTCTCTTCTGATAATCACCATTGCTTTAAAGCCACTATCAGTCATTTTTCCAAAATCAAAATGCACCCATTTTGTGTTCTAAGGGACCGTTCATTAATTACGAGGGAGGGGGGCTGGGATAATTTCCAAGTTGGTTTGAAAAAAATACGCAACCCCCCCTATTGCCACAATGTAAAATTACACAACCCCCCTTACTGCCACATGAAATTTATACAACCCCCCCCCCACTTGCATACAATTCATATACTTATATTCCTTATAGGCCTAATGCTTAACTCCTGTTAATGGTGTCCATTGTTCACACAAGATGTTACAGGCAAAGAAGTTCAATGATCTGATGCTTGGCTTCATTTTATTTCAATTTCATATTTCTTCAAAAGGGCCCTGGGGGGGAAAAAGCAAACGTTTTCATTACAATAAAAGCTCTAAGTATCTGTGATATCAAAGTAAATTAAATGTTTCCCATTCCAAAATTGTAATGGCACTTAATAATGCATGTCCTGTCCTGTCTTCGCCTTGAAAGTCTTCCAGATCATGTACGGATTTCTGTTTGTGTTCATTCATCCATATCACTATTGAGATCTTCTGTTTATTCTTCTTCTTCATCCTCAGCACTTGTGCTAACCGTGCTGCAGACATCACCCTCTTCCTCACTTCCATCCTCACTTTCACTTGAGTATTCACCTCTTTGTCTGAAATATATCGATCTTGCTGCCAATGGCGTAAATTCTTTTTTGACATGGGGGGATGGGGTTGATGAAAAATTATGAATGAAACAGGGTTTGCTGAAAAGATCTATTATTAGCACCTATGCGCGCAAAGCGCGCTAAAAATTTTGGCATTTGGAAGCTAAAAATCTTATACTGAAATGTAATTGTAGTTAGAATAAAATGCACATGGAGCGAGGGGGAAATTTACCAATTTTTAAACTATTATGGTAAAACATGAGGTTATTTTTGGTCAAAAAACAGATGAACAGGCATCAACATTGGGGGGGGGGGGTGATCGTATTGACCATCCTTCCTCATCAAAATATTGGGGGCCAAATATTCAAGATTAATCCTTACTATGTTTTCATCAACTATGTATTTTTGACTAAATCTCTATATGCGTTCAAGGTCCTCTAAAGATGGAGTTTTCGCCAAACATTTTCAAATTGGCATGCGGATGGAAGTCGTCTGGCTTCCATTTAGCCCTCTCTTCACCTGCAAAATGTTAACAGCAGCCAAATGTATCAACTTTTCCCGATTGTTTTAAACAACTGGTGCATCTGTAGGCATTTAGGTCAGAAGTCTATGATTTAACTTAATGTGTGTGTATTTTGGTTTTGCATTTCTTTCTTAGGAAGGATACAAATTTTTACATGACCCCCCTACTCCATACCAAAAAATTACATGACCCCCCCCTATTTGGCCAATCAAAATTTACATGACCCCCTATATTTTCCCAGCCCCCCTCCCTTGTAATTAATGAGGTCGTCCCCCCAACTTAGCGTTGTGTTAGGTCATATCAACACCTTATATTACTCTTCTTTGTGAAAAACAGACACTAAAGCACTTTAAAGCGGTCTTATAATAACGGAGCATTTATATGGCGCTCTACAAAGCACACAGCGCCTCACAATTATTATTACGCCGCCTTCAAGAAATCGTCACGATCATTTCGCTTCATTAGGTGGCTGCTCGAAGACATGCCTTGCAAGCTTGAAGATGTTATTTACGATGTTTTGTACATTAATAAAAGTCGACTTTTATTAGTAACAATGCATACAAAATCGTCATTTCTTGACAAATATGGCGTGTTAAACCTAACCACTTACAGGGGTCTCTACTACAACCATTTCTAATACAACAGTGCTAAAAATATGGACTTTGATTAAAAAATAGGGGGCGTGATTTGTTTAAATTCTGAAGAATCGCTGATAGTGGCTGAGACTGGGCATCACCAAAACACAATTATATAATAATAATAATACACCATGTTAAGGCCCCATACACTAGTTTAAAAATAAGCAAATCAACCAAACCATCAAAAAATGAGTTTTGGTAAAAATATAGTAGATACATAGTTTTTCAATAGTTCATTAAAAATAATCACTTTCACCATTAAACAGGACATAGTGATTTTACAAAATCCCCCGACAATCTGTAAAAAAGTGAATTTTCATGAAATAATTATCTCAAATGTTTTGAAGACAAAGTACTAATAATAATACCAAGAGAAACACAAAATAAACTTGAGTTTTACATGTTTGTACTTCAGAATATCACATACAAACATATGTAAATTAATGAAAATCTTGGTCAGACGTTTTCTCTAATTGCAATTATTACGGCTAAATGATTCAAGCTCTTCCCAATAATTCCCCATTAAAACATCCAACTCACACCAAATTTGGCACAAGTTGAAGAAAATATGCTCTATTAACAATTGAAGAGATTTTCTTGAAATCTATCTACTTTTAAATTACATGGCAAAGGATTGCTGATTGGCTGCGGAAAAAACAGGCTTCATTATTCAAGGCGGATTTAAATTGACATAATATATGAAATGTAATTACAAATAAAGAATGTATCACAAAGGTTACATGGGTTGAGCGAGTGGGATATTTTGTATTGAAGTCGATGGGCCAAATTCACTGTTCTTGAATTCACTACTTATTGGCCTTTTAAAAATCAACCTTAAAAAGCCTCAAATGGGGATTGTGGTATAGGGCCATACCACGTTTGTCTTCATAAATATAAAAGATAACCCAGCGCTTTTTAACATGACCACCACTCAGCTTTTGTTTTTAAGAATTATACCACTTTTGGCATGCTATTCAATGTGAACATTCTTATGCCTGTATTCATTCAATTGTGAAACCTCACTGTCAAAAGGAAATTCCCTCCTGGGCTTTGAGGAGCAGGGTTACCTCGCTTTTAAAAACGCCAACAGTGGACAAAGGACACTTTTTAAAAAAAAAAAAACTACAGTAAAAAAAATCTGTAAAATAATTATTTTAATTTCAAAAATTAATTGAAAAAGCTGATGTGCTCGTGTTCAGAAATATGAGAATTGTAATATGCATCGGAAGTTTCAATCAGCGTACAGATCAGGCCACAGCACGGAGACAGCCTGTTGACGGTCAAAGTGATTTGTTACATGCAATTGACAATCGACAGGCTGTTATCGTGTGTGCTGGATTTGTCTGCTGCATTTGATACGATCAGCCAACAATGTTTGTAAACAGATTGGTAATGTTTTGGTTTTAAGAATAATGTTCATTAGTGGTTTAAGACGTTCTTTGTAATAGGACGTGTAGAATTAAGATTGCTAATGCATTTTCAGATCCACGGTTTTGGATTTATGGTTTACCTCAAGGTTCTTGTGTTGGGCCACGATGTTCTCTTTCTACACCCACCAATCACAGATATCATCTGTGTCATCCTGGTAGTCACATTTTCAGTTTTATGAGACGATAGCCAGTTATATACATGTGTTGATCCTAGGATACCGGGTGAAGAAAACAGACCGTGCTCTTGTTACATGTCAAACTGCAATCTGATATCAAAAAACGGGATTGTCTAATAATGCTTTGCCTCTTACTAAACGATGGACAAAAACAGAGTTTCTGTGGCTGACAGTCCTAGATCTTGAAAACATTGACGGGTATTTCCATTACCATCGGCAGCACAAGTATTTACACATCTTCAACTGTAAGGAATTAAGGTGTGGAATTTGACAATTCTAATGGACTATGTCCTAAAACTGCATTTGCAAAATTTCATCTCTGGAACTTCTCGAGTCACTTACATCAATTAAAAAACCACTCGTCACAATCGATCCGAGCACTCGTCACCTCTAGTTTAGATTATGCTAATTCCATCTTACAAGGCTTCTCTGCAAAAGAATCAAAAATTCAAAGGCTTCAAAACATGGCTGCTAAGGTGATCTTAATGGACAAAAAAGCCATGACCATGCCTCTCCCCTACTCCGCCAACTCACTGGCTTCAGGTGCGTGAAAGAATTTGATTTAGACGCTTACTTGGGTTTTAAATGCATGTCAGATAGTGCTCATCATAAGTAACTGAACTTATCGTTCTGACAGTCAAACCGCAGTGATCTTCGTTCCAGTTCTGAAATAAACGTTTCAAATCTCCATACACATAGGTGTTTTTCTGACAAACGGTTTTTATGCAGCTGCACCAAAACTCTGGAACAATCGTTCCCTTTTTGAACATCCGCCATGCTACATCATTCAGTCAATTCAAAAGTAACCTTAAGACTCACTTATTTTAATTCATTGGTTGGTTTTTGTGTTTTCTTTACAGCCGCTGTATAACCACTGGAGTAAGAGCGCTTATAATGCTGCATAACATTACACATTACATTATACGTAAACAAACTGTCTTTCCTATAAGAAAACTGACAGCGGTGAACGGACATATATTTCAGTCGAATTTTTAATTTTCTAAACTTTTCTACTTAAAACAGACACGAGGAACATAAAAGAAGCGCTCTCATATTTGTCGAACCGGGTTTTTCATATTTGGGATGCTTATATCAATGTAGTCGACCACACACCGAAGTGAATACTCAATACGTGGTCGTTATGTAAAGACATTAATTTAAATATTAATTTTCATTTTTGTCGTGCACGACAGAAAATCAAAACATGCTTTCTTTCTATGGTACGATAAAGATACAACCAGTTGTTTTTTTGTCTTTTGTTCTTGTATGACAATGACCATAAACCTTCAAAACGTTCCGGTAGGGGTTCTACCAACTCCATATTCAAATTTGAGAGAAATCCGTATCCTTAGAAAATCTCCTTCTGTCCCTGCATATTCATGAACTTGAGGAATTAGCAACCACCCCCCTTGTGATGGATCCTCATCATTTTGGAAATAAATATTCATAATCATTGCGGAAGGATCGCTGTGCAGTCTGTCAGAAATTACTCAGCTGGGTTCGCACCGCGAATTTCCACATGGAAAAGAATGTTTGGAAGAATATAATAAATAATGATAATAATATAATTTCCGGCTGACACATTTAAACCACCGGTAGAAATGTTTATGTTTTGACTTAAGTTCATGAAGTTACACGTCTGCGCGAGATGTGGATTGAGGACCTTTTAATTTGTCACATGTAGCTCGATGTATTTCCTAACATTATTTGACAGCCAGCCACTATACGTTTTATTAAAGACATTTTTTTTTTCAGAAGAATTGATAGTTAGTGTTGGTAAGATCGACAAAGTCAATAACTTCTTAAGAATATTTGTGGGAGACACTTAAATTGATTTATTTGGTATGAATCTATCGGCACCTATATACACAACCAATTTCTTCATGGAAGTACTGTGAAGTAGCTGTTTAAGTATCCATGGATCCCCACCCGCATGGGTGTCACATCGCCGACCGCAAAGTGGGGTAAATCATCCACCTATGTACACACCAGTTAGCCTAACCACTCTCAACCCCATGCTGGAGTACCCTGCAGGGGTACTCCCGTGAATCGCTTTGAGCCTCTGTGTATTATTGTAGTAATTTATTTATCCATTACTTACCATTTTGGTCACATATGTTATAATGTTTTTACACCAATGTCATATCTAGGGGTTTTTGGTGAGCTCAACTTCAAATATAGATTTACTAAGCCCTTGATGATCAGAAAGTCCGTAAACAACAATAGAATGTGGTGGCGCCCTCTATGTCCGCAAAGGCTGCCTACTATGCAGCCGGTAGGGGAGTACCTGTGACGTGAAGGTACTCCCGTGAGTAGCTGCAGAGGTACTACACTACTACTGGTGGCTTACATGGTTACCTGTTAGTCACCTCAGCAGCCAACTGTAGAGTACACTATAAGATGGGTACTGCTAAGTAAACATATCTGCTATTCACCCAGTGGCTTGTGTACTTCGCAAAGTACTTAGTTGTAGGCAACTGCATCAATAATGTATCAAGGGGTACCTTCGAGTAGAGCTAAGAGTACACAAAGTAGCTTAAGCTCTGGGTTTCACCGTGGTGACTCTTCTTGCTTGTGTAATGAAAATATCCCCTAAATAAACGTACCCTATGGAGTATCCTTGCGAAAAATCCCATTTATTTCCGACAAATGCAACAACTGTACAAGATCATGGAAGCTACCATTGTTTATTCCCTGTGGTATATTTGCAAAGCCGCATGCAATACCGTAACATATGCCAGCGAAAATATATCACGTGACTTCATCCAGTTAGCCACAAGCCTCATCCTTGTTGTGAACTTCGTTGACATACAATGATAGGACAAAGTTCTTTTAGAATTTTTTATTGCAAAAAACTAAACTTTTTAAAACCTCAGTGCTTTGAAAGAAAAATGTAAGAGGGGTGTTTTAGATATCATTTTTGTGATTAACAAAGGTTTTAGGTTGGCCTAAACACTTAAAAATCCAGGAAAACCAATCCTAAGACCATGCAAACCATCTTGTACATCATATTTAGGGATACTTCATTATAATGTGCCGATAAATTCATACCAATAATCCTTTATTAAACATTGCAGGAATCATCACCATTCATAAAAACGTGTTCAAAACACGTCCCTGCGCATATCGTTTTCGGGTTCTCCAGTTGTGTATTCTCAACGCAAATATTTCAACTTATTTAGGTATAAGTACGGTGAAACGATGTTTACAAAAGCTCTGTTTTTTTTTCTCTTCAATTGTCAAAAAATGGCTCAATGAAGCATAAAGCTAATTGGTTTATTGATCACCATTACGCGCATCTGAATTCTGTGATCACAACTTGGAAACATTTCAACTTCATAGCAATAATATGGCTCTGAAGTGCTTTGTCCTCTGCATACCGGGGGATTTACTAATCAATTTCACACTCGATTTGGACCGTTTTTATTTATGTATTCTATATAACTTTGTTATAGTTAAATTTTACTCCTTAAGAGTGAATTTTGTTTATGATTACTTTTCATCGATGAATTGTCACTCTCATAGATTGAAGAATTGGACAGCATTCAACTCCTCAAAAGATGTCTAGAGTCACTCCTGAAAAATGATTTTCACCCTTGTACAGTTTTTTTAGAGAGTCAAATAGGAAGCGCGGATGCAACCCTTAGATCAAAGGTGGACTTAAAGGTGCAACTAGCGATTTCAAGCCATCCATGTTTTCTGTCATATTTAGTGGTTTTTTCATACAGATTTTTTAGGCCACACGTTTATTTTTAACCTGTGATTTGGCTACCAAGAGGAATTCTAAAATTGAAAAAATGAATTTCAATATAAAACAGAGGCTGAATTTCACATATTTGCTCCATAGAATTAGAAATTTTCACAATGTTTTGTCACCAACGGTAAATTCCTCAGCTTATTCTTTCACTGGGATATTTTTTGATAGAACGCTTTGCATCATGTGGCAAAATCAGAATTTTCAACATTTTAGGGACCCTTGTTATTTGACATCTCTCGTTAAAAAACCTGTAAACTAACAACAACGTCTTTTCAAGTTTTCTTCTAGGAGTTTTTCATAAGTCCATTTACTTCTTTTAGAGAAGTATCAACGCCATCTGATTAGCTTTGAATGTTGGACATTTTCAAGGAAGGACAGCTACTGTCCATTCAATTAGCTTAGACCCTAGGTTTTTAATTAAGAAATAAAGGGTACGATGTTCATGTTTATGCAAGAATGTGTCCGAGGCAAGTAAAAACATGAATAATGGGCGAGGCGAAGCCGAGACCCATTATTCAAATGTTTTTACTGCCGAGGACACATTATTCGGCATAAACATGGACACCGCACCCTTTATTTCTATTCTATTACCCAAATAAATGAAATAATAACAGGAAAAAATGTCAATTTCTTACTAAAAACGGAACAGTTGTTTACGTCTTTACAGCGCGCGCCGTGTTTACTCCGCGTAAAGGTTAGCGTGTGCGCCTTTAGTGATGGTGACACGCGCCGAAAAGAATGTTCGCTTTGCATCACGCACTAGAGCGCAATCGCGACCCATTATTTCTTAATCAAAGAGCGTGATTTTGAATAATGGGCAGTAAAGGTAATAGAATTAATACTAGAGAAGGTGGAGGTGTCGGGAAAAATCGTGAAAGAAAAGTTTGTATTGTGACTATATTATACTATTTTTCTATATTAATTAAATCATGTTAAATTTAATCATATAAATCATGAGTGAGGAGAACTGGAAAATATTAATATGAAACTTGCAATGTGTTGTGCAATAAGCATGATTTATCTGATTGACCTAGTTCTAAATGGACTATGTGTGAGTACTTCCTGAGAAAAACATGTCAGAGGATGTTCGCAGTCAGAGGACAATAGGAGCACAGTGTCTTATCTTCTCCATTCTAAGAACTGGACAGAGGTTCTTTGTTTACATATAGGAAGCAAGATTGCACACCTGTTGATGAACAATAGACTTTGTGTAATTGCTATGTTAAAACACTTCGAGCACAGGATATGGACTTCCTTCAAACATGTTTCAGCGAACTGAAAAGATGGCGAAATGTTCTTCTTGTCTTCGCATGTTTTGTTGCATCATGGGAAATTTGCTAAAGACAAATTCTGTGGCAAGTTATTTCTCTTTGCCAGTTGAGATTTCAGCGAGTGTAGACCTCTCAAACAGAAGTTGGAGAACTTTCATAACATTTGATTTATGTAATTTTATGTTAAATTCTGGAAAGTTACCAGAATCGTCAGAGCTGCACAAAATTTGGTGCCTTTTAGCGGAGCGGCCGAGCTTTGAAAAGTGCTCTAGTTTTCGAGTTACCCCTCCCCTCGGTACAACAAAACACAACCACCTTTATTTGAATGATAAATATATGAAATTTAAGAAAGTGATGGTTGTGGTTGAAATATTTGGTGGCAGGGATGATTTCTAGGCCGAAAAATGCATTTGGGCTGCAAATTAAAGCGAAAATTATTATTATTATTGTTTTTTAAAGTAAAAATATTACAATCTTATTTTTATGGTATCCTTTTTGTTATTGATATAAGTTATATGCGTTTGCATAAAGGGTTTAGGTAATTTCGTTGTGCACTGTAACATGTTCCTAATTTATGTATTTTTACCTTTTAAATTATGCTAAACCCCAATTATTCAATGATATTCACGCTTTATTACCTTTACAGAAATTACAATTTGTGTAAGCAAAAACTGTAAATAACAGTGGCTAGAAAATAATACTCACATTAATGAAAAAAAAGACAGTATTTATACCGCTGACCATTGTTATATTTTCCGTAATATTACGTTCTTTTGTAATTACTTCTTTTAACAGGTGTAATGTAATAATATGAACTATGAAAAATCGTTTTAATACCATAAAATGTGTTAAATAAAACGTATAAGTAAAACGTTATTAAAAAAATGCAAATCTTATTTTCCCTACTTTTAAAAAATGTTTTAAAAATGCTTTTTCCTTCCTTTTTGTATTAATATTTCAGTTTAATTTGAAAAAGTAAGTATACCACACATATATATATATTTAATGTTAGCAATCTGTTATCAGTAAAAGTCATGTGTGTAGTGTAATAAGGTTAGGACTTGTAATCTTACGGCCCTGGGGTTCCGTTCCCGAACTATATATATCGTAAATTTCATCTTACGCACCGCTTAAGATTTTGGTTACGACCATGGTAGTACGTTCGCCGAACAGGTGTACTTAAGTGCTTCGTAATGCATTTCTCACAGTAACCTACGGCAATCTTACTTAACATAAACTAGAGCCGATTTAAAAGGGGCATTCCATTCATTGATTGGGAGTAAAATTGGGCTCGGTCCTTGGGTGCAAAAGTCTGAGACACGTTTTTGCGAATGTACCATGTGCCTATTATCATCAGTAGCAATGATTTTATTGTGGTGGGTATCTTAGAACTTTAACAAGTATTAAAACACTCACTGGCCTCGCTGATTGTCGGGCAACTTGTCTGATATTCGTTAATTTTATTTTTTTTTGTTCCGTGTGTGTCTTGTTGTTGTAAACCTCTACAATATTTTGAGTAAAAACAGCAAAGGACGTCCATATACCAAAGTTAATGTGAAATTTACGGGTAGCCGTGGAGAAGGGAGAGAGGTGGGGTTAATATGTATTTACTTGCTTCAGTAGCTCCGGTGTTGCTCCTTCTTTTCATCACGGTTATTTATTAATTCGTTTAGTATAAAAATGTTCTTATAGGTGACTAACTATTTCAGTTAGTTATAGCTCTGCGAGTGAAGCTGTTTAGTTCATTCGTGACCAATTTAGAGATGTATTCATACTCTATTTTTATTTTCTTTTTTAAATCGAATTCGGGAGGGTCTTTTATTATAAAAAATCTAAATTCACACTCAATATCGTGTTAACATGTAAACGTAGCTCTATACCATAATTACAGTAAAATGTACATTTTTAAATTTAATTATTGCAAGATGCAAATGAATACTAACTTGCTTTGCACATTGACGGTATTTTAAAGTTTTTTTTCTCAATAAATATACAAAAACCTATAACAAAACTGTTCCCATGTAGTTCACATCCTGAATTCAAATATTGTTCTTGAATAGGGATTAGTATATACTTTTTTTTTTTATGGTCCCTTCGGTTCCATATATGTTTGTATCTAAATTTGGACAGTAAGATTTTTGTTTTGAGCAATGAAAAATATTACTTGTGAGAGGGTCAGGTTGCTCATGATAACCTACATAAAATTATTTTCTTGTTTACTTTGAGCAAAACGAGTTATATGGCTTATAATTTGTCCTGCCTAAACGTGAGTTACAAAGTGGCTAGCTAACCCACCCTTACTCTAACAAGCCCCTAATGTCGCATTGATTGATCCCACTCTTCATAAGACGGACATCTCGCGTATTTTGTTATATTTAAATCAAGGACCAATAGTGTAAGGCATATTAGTTTTCGTCTTCATTAGATAAACATAATAATATAGTTGTGTGTCATATACTCGCACAAGAGCATTTTTAATGTATACAGTAATTTAGAGGCATTTGAAACCTTTTTAGCAAATTACACCTCAACAATAACATGTTTACTTTTCTTTATAATGCCATTGTAGGTCGAACGCTAGGTGTAAGCATTTATACAAGAGAACTTTCTCTCAATCCCCTTAAATCTTGCCAGTGCCTTTAAGCTTACCATAATAACGATGTCGGTGTGACGGTTCACCCTAGCTAGCCTCAGTAAGAGACAACAAAAAACAAAAACACGTACTAATTCCTCACTTAGTAAATGGAAGATAACCTACATTTATATATAATTTTCACAATTAAGACATGCTGTACTCATTAATCACTTCCTAATCTGACATAACCACTTTCCACTGGTGAAGGGATCACCTCAACTTTGGATTAACCGGTGTGTACTGAAAACGCGGTGTCTTTTGGAGACACGCCCCTAAAAATGTGAGGTTGAAATACACAAAAGAGGTATACTTTTATTTAAAAGAGTAGATTTTTTTATTTAAAAAAAGGAATCAATGCATTTGAAATTGTGAAATAATCCAAAGACTAGACCTACAACGTCTTTCAAATTTTTTTGAAAATCGGTCATTGAGTGACACTGGCAAACAAAACCAAACTAAACACTCCAAAAAACATACACACATAGACACACATACACCCCACCACATACACCCCCATACACACACTCAAACCAACCAGGGTGCCCCCCTCCCATGTCCTCGTCTTCGAGCAATGTTCAAGATGGTTGGAATATCTCCTACAATCATCTCCCAGCCTTACCCCTCCTTTTCCAATAAAATACGATACTTGCTCTTCCATAATGTCCATAATAACAACTTATATCGTTACCTGTCAAGTCTACGGTCTACTTTGAGTAGACGTAGAAATTCGCGTAACTTTTCGATAATCCTGCGACTAAGTTAGGTTTCAGGAACGCATGAACATTCGTGGAAATAGCGTACATGCTAGTTACGACACGTAGATTTTTTCTAAGTTTTGAAGAAAATCTAGTGCATACTAATTTTCGGGAAGCGCAGTAAATTCGTACGTGTAAACTTAACGCAAAAGTTGCGATAGAAAGAGGCTACGTCTGTCGTACGACCACTTTCCTTCGGGAAAGGACCGCCCTGGTTCGAATCTATGTCAGGTACATCGTATTATAAGTTTATTCATATGATGATTAGGGCATATGATGATGACATTAGAATGTGTTTTCCTTACCATGTAAAAATAAACAAGTGTATGAATTGTTTCATCTTTATGTTTTTCAAGGACGTTTTCCCTTTATTTTATTGCCTTTTTTTCCTCAAAAATTTTTTCCCTGAAATATACCTTTTTTAACAAGAACCATGTTGTAACGTAAATACAACTTTGTATGATGCCATAGCTACACGGGAACATTTGGTCAGAGGATTTGTAATAACGTTTTAAATTGTTATATTGTTTAAACAATGGTCAAAACAACAATAGCGTTGAAGCTGAGAGTTGACGCCCGTTATTTTTCGTTCCCCCCCTCCCTGCAATTTGTGTCGTATTTTTACGGCTCCGTTATTTTACGTTCTGCACGTTGTGATTCTCAGCTTGCCATTCAAATACTACTAATCTAGTGGCATCAGCACACACCCCCACCGCCATCCCCGCGATGATTCCCTCCCGGCAAAATCACAAAACTACTAATATAAGCAATGACCCTAATATAGATCCATGATGAGAAGAAAATTAAAAAAGCATAAATCACAAAGCACACATAAAGGATATCCAAAAAAAATAATTAAAAATACATAATTATAATATATATTAATAAGGATTATTAACAGTGAAGGGGAAGCACCCAAATGAGGATCGAAGGTTGAGTGGTTACCACAGAAAGACAAAGAGAACACACCCCCACACCCACACCCGGTGATTCCCAATCACCAGTAAAAAAACAACAACAACTTGACAAAAACATGAGAAAAAATACGGAAATTTTAATTACCTTCCTCGGAAGCGATACCACCAACTGAAACGAAATTAACTCAAAAGCAATCATCAAAAACCACAGGGAGGGAGCGACAAGTGCTTTCCCAACCAAAACATCAAAAAAGGAATCAATGCCTGAGCCCAAGAATAATTTTGAAACTCAAGCCGGAGCCGCTGCTCCATAAAGGACCGAAAATTCTCCGTAAGGGGGTGAACAATACATTTGACTCTGTTTGGCCCACCTCTTGGCACTCTAGCCAAATCGAAAAACTGAAATACAACAAAAAACAAAAATTAATTATGTCAACAGCCCGGTCTTTTTGACTTAGGGAGACCAAACAGAGCCGACAAAAACCCGTTCAAAAGAAATACCTTGCCCCGGATAGTCTGGCAAATGTCACGAACCAATACCAGAGATCCTGAACAAAATCACAATCAATAAAAAGGTGGAAGATTGTTTCATCCTCCAACCATACTACAAAACGTTACCTTAGATCATAATTAATTGAGAATTCATGCAACTTATAATAGTATATAAAACATGATGGCCATAATAAAAAAATCGATTTGAGCCTTGAATTTCTTATCAGGCCCCAAACAAGAATTAAAAAATGGAATCTTTCAATCCACCCCCAAATTGATCTCTTTCCAGAAAATTGAGAACCCCTGGAGTGATATACTAAGGACATCCCGACTTCTGAAAAGTCTATTAAAATAACTAGTTTGGTGGTACAATGTTTCACATGCTACCCCCCACAACCCTCACTTAAAATGGGATACTGCTGATCGTATCCCGGCCTCAGCCACGCAGTGAACAAATTATCTTACGCCATTTATTGGGAATGGACTTGACAGATCTCAAACATGTTCAATAAAACATGAAATCTTGGAGAATTACCAACAAGAGTTTGAATTAACTCAAAACCCGGCATAAAACCCGAAACACATTCAAATAATAATCCCGAATTCGAAGAATACCATGTCATAAACTCAAACGCAACGATAACAAAGAATTACCCTCCCTTCAACAATAAAAGGTTGGAGAGAGCGGGCTGGCACAGGCGCCATTACATTTACAAGGGCAGACTATGTTCCCGCCAGTCACTCTTCTCCACGCCCGCAACATTTCCCCCATAAAAAGGCGGCATATTCGATATTAAATTCTGGACTAAATCAACGAACGCGAAAACATCTGCGCAAAACAATTAATTAGTTAGATTTGTCAAAGTAAAAGAAATCAGAGCCTTAGTAACAGGATTAAGGGGATTCTCAACCTCCGAATGCGACCATTTTCTTGAGTGAATTTTACAAAAACACCGTATGCAAATCTCATCCTGTGGCGATATCACAAGCAACCCCATCCCCCCCAAATCAATTGGAGAATCAAACACATATATTTTAATTCTGTGCTTCCTGCCCTCATAAAATCAACCTTGGCTTTATTTAAGTTAAAATAGCCATTCGGAACAGAACACAATTGGCAACATAAACAATGCGAGATAGTATTAATGATACAAACTAAAACTACAAACTACAACTTTGCCTTTTTACGCGATAATATCTAGCTTTCCAGGTATCAAAATAGAATCATTTATCATCTTGAGAACCCAGTTTGTCCCCTCACCGGCCACTGTGTCGTGACCAATATATAGACCTAGCCCACCGTACTGCCAGATATACTTTCACTGGCATATTTACCGGCGGCTTTGTGACATCCAGTACCTAGTGGCAGGACCTCTGACTTCTCAAGATTGACCTTTGACCCTGAGGCTTGATTATATATATTATCAAAACACTCAAAAACATGTTTAAACAAATCAATATCTGCACAAAAGCGGTGGAATCGTCTGCATGCTGGAAAATAAAGCCCCCGAGCCCCAAAAAATCAAATCCCTTAATTGAGGGAGGCTCAACAATGATATTTCTAAGGGGCTCAGCTGCGAGAACGTAAAGTAAAGCGCTGAGGGGGCATCCTTGACGGATCCCTCCTCAAATAGAAAAAAAATCTGTGAAAAAACATTAATTTTTGCACACAGCTTGAGGCTTTGGGTAAAACAGACGAATCCACTAACAAAATATTCCGGAAAGCCAAACTTAATAAGAACCTTGAATAAATAATTGTGATGAACAACGGTCAAAGTCCTTTTGCTGATCAATCTTGAACAAGTATCCCTCAGACAAGATCGAAATGTATCCCTAGACGTGCATAGCCAAACAGTTGTCATCAATGTCACGACCCGGTACAACCAACAAATCTGATCAGTCGAGACGATCGATGCCATCACCTTGTCAGACGAGGCAACGAAGGCCTTTGAAATAATTTGTAATCAAATGTAAGAAATATCCTCCAATTCTTAGAGTAGATTGATCACCCTTTCTTGGAACAAGGGGGAAATAACACCCTGAGACATGGATGCTGGGAGGTTAAATCACCATAACATGTCTCAGCTACCCTCAAGAGAATGGGGCCTAAATCATCAAAAAAGAACTATAAATTCAGCAGTGAGGCATCCCAGCCCGGGCTTTTATTAGGGGCCATCTGACAAGGCCTCCACAACTCATCAAAATAAATTATTTGCATAAATTAATTTTCATCTAAAATTTAAATGCGTATTAATTACCAACAAAGTCTCCTGAACAGAAATATTACAAGGTTCTTCGGTAAAAAGCTTTGAATAAAAAATTATAACCTTTTTTAATTTTTTAGGTTTTTTCTTTTTTTAAATTTTTTAGTTTTTTCGTTTTTTTTTTTTAGAGGAGTTTTTTGCTAATTCTTTGCCTTTTATTAATATTTGGTGTTATTTTTCCCCATCCAACGTCATATCCTTAATTTTTGCACCGAACTACGCCCCCCTCGACATTCTTCCCAATCAAAATCAAAAGATTCTAATTCAAGTTCTAACTTCTTAACCAAAGACAAATCATAAATTGAAAATGTAGATGGCCTTTTTGTACTCATACTTAATTTGCGAACCAAACACCATTACGAGACCTGTTTTTTTATACGTTTGGAATGCCTTAGCAATGTCTAGCGCAATTTTCCTTAAAATGAGATTTCAAATCATCATACCAAACTTAAATATCAGCATGAAACTGCGGAATTTAATTTCATTAATTGAATACAATAAATACCAACACTCCAAAACAAAATCATCAATCATCATTTACAGACGTTTTATTACCAATGCCATGTCCCCCATCCCCTCGAGCGACCCGACTTAGACTAGCTTAAACAACAGGACAACCAAGGCATGGTCCGTCCAGGTGAAGGAACAATGGCAGAAGATTTAACAAAATCTAAGAAAGTGCGCAACTAAAAATTTATCAATGCGGCTCTGATTCAACTGACCGCATCTAATCCTCCGCCAGGAGTAATCGCGGCGAGACGGATATTGGTTGCTCTCGCCAAGCATCGTTGGAGACAATGTCTCGCACGTGCTCAAATACCCGCGAGCGAGACGTGATCCGCATATAAGGAGTAATTTATCAATTGATTCAGAAAACCCCATTAAAATTTCCCCACAAATAAAAAAATCTGACCCCAAAAGATTATGCGCGTAACATAATGAGTTAAAATCATTAAAAAAACACCTGGGAGATTTAAATTATTTAGAGCATAAACATGAACAGTGTGAAAAATATCATCAATTTCAAATTTGATTTCTAGAGCCTCCCCTTCTTCCCAAATATTTGAAGAACAAAATTACTGCTAAAATATTTTTCTACCTACATAGCCAATAGCCACACCCTTGCGAATGATACTGAGCGGAATTATGAAAAAAAACATCCCCCCCATGATTTTACAACAACGGTATTAACAATCTAAATCAATAAGAGTCTCTTGAAGACAATAATATCATACTTCCCCGCAATAAAAAACGAAAAACCCTTTTAAACTTTGCTCTGGTCTCTCATAACCGGTACAATTGATTGAAATGAGAGAGCAGGAGTCCATTACAACAAGAAACAATAAGAGCTCTAAGGCCATGGGAATTACACAAAAAAACAATCAGTATCGACATTCTCCGGCCTCAAAAGATTACTACCATAACACCATCAGAATTGGGGTCAGGGTCTGGGGCAGGGCAATTTTTTTTTTTACGATGACTGAGGCGACCCCCAACCCATCACCGCTACCAACCTCCCCTCCGTCCGTCGTCTGTGTGTTTGGTTGACGGCGCCTCTTAACGGTAGATGTCTCACCCATATCCTCTCACTGTGATGTTGCTTCAGCTTCGTCAACCTGCGATGGAGTTTCGGGGACTACAATAGCTTTCGTCCACACCTGCGATGGAGTTTTCGGGGACGACAATGGTTAGGAACCGAGGTACCAAGTTATGCAAACCGCCCTCGGAATCGGCGAGCATCGTTGTGTAAAGTTTGTAGCCCAAGCAAGCATAGCACCCCATGCAGCCCCCAGAATCACCCTGCCTCACAGTGATAAGACTCTGGTAGAGGACTCGGAATCGCTCCCTCTAACATACCATTTCCCCACCGTCCTCATCACTGGGAGAGGAAGATGACTCAAAAGACGATCCTATCTGCAACCGTAATCCTGACATCCCATCGGAAAGTGACCCTTCAGCCCAGCGAAGGTGACAAAATTTTGCGGGCTGGACAAGCTCTAATAAGATGCTGGTCACTACACCAATAATTACAATACTTTGATTCCGTTATGTTTAATTTTGTCGCAGGCAATACACTCGGCTCGCCCAATCCCGAGTGGCGGTAGGGGAGGGATTTTACACCTGTGCATGCAGGAATTTCCACCCTACTGGACAATGCCTGTCTCAATGGACGGATAATCCGACAGGCATTTTCTCACCCCCAGGGTGAAATTTGCCGAACTCCAAATTGATGTAGTTTGGTAGACAACTCGCGATGTCTACCCAGTAATCAACACCAAAAATGATACCCGTCGGCCATTTTCTTGGAAACGCATGCTACCTCAATGTCTTTCCCACGGATAGAATGGCAATTGGACGATCCCGAGGTCACCCGGCTAGTCCAAGTAACTTGGCCACTGACCATTATACTTGATCCAGCCCAAGATTCTGCCTATGCCAGCCATCTCATAGAGAAAGCCAGCAATGACAGAACGTGTCATAGGCTGCGCTGGTCAATTACGACGGTACGATTTCCTGAAGGTTGAACGCTGGGTAGTGGGTGGTGGCCGTCTATTGTTTTTCCACGATGTACGCGTCCCTGATCAGTATCCTCACGTTCATGGTCATTATTTTTGGTCTAACTAAATCCGGTTTCACTCGTCTTGAATTGGGTTTGGTCCTGGCATTGGTAGTCGGTCTGGCATCGGTAGTGCGTCTGGCATTGGTGCTCGGTCTGGCATTGGTGCCCGGTCTGGCATTGGTCCTATATTGGTCGTTGAAATGTTTGTCATTTGAACCAGCGTGGTAGTGACGGGCAGAGTGGGCGTTGGCCCAGGTAGAGCACATGGTTAAAAAAAAGCAGTAGTGGGCAGGCTGCCAGGTGTTGTATGGCCCCTGGAATTCCACGGCCTGTTATTAGAAATCGATCAAGCTTGCTGTTTTTGCTGTTAATCCCATCATAACGGAACGTCAACAGGCCAGGTGGTGATGGTGGTCCTGCCGGCTAAGACGCTCTTTGGTTATATTGGGCTGGTATCCACCGGTGGTTGGTCGGTTTCAGTCGAAGGTCAGCTGGGGGCATTTATCCTTATTACTATTTGCAGGTCCCCTCTTAATAGGGGAATTCACTTTGAGGCTTGAAGTTAGCACCTCATCTCTTGCCCCCCGGGTTCGCCATAAAGACTAGGCAGGGGGGTGATGCAGGTTAAGATAGGGTATCTTCTTATGCTAAAACTTCTTAGCACTACCTGCGTGACATGCATTCGGTAGTGCCCGCGCGGATAACTTGTATCAGATCTTTAATTTGTGGTGTCAGAATCCAGGGTTAGATATACGTGTGAAAGGATTATTTGAACTGAACATATTTAAATATCCAAACCTGCCTCCTAACTCATTAAAATGGCTAACCATTCAATGATAATCTTCTCAACAGATGGACCATTTCTAATCAGGCCCAGACTTCCTCGACCCGATTATCTTTCCAGAAGAGTAAACCTATACACCGTATTCAATAGCCAGCCATGTTGGTGGACAAGAAAGACGCATTCCATACTACAATACATTCACCTTCAATGATCCCTTTTTTTGTGCAATCGCTAAACATGGATCGATGATAGCTTAATGTATTGTAGTCCTGATGTAAGCATCTTGTCCACCAACATGTCTGGGGGTTGACGTCATATTGAATACGTCATTATCGGCTAGACCTTGGTGTAAGACTCCTGCACAAGTGAAACATAACAGCACAATTTCTTACTTGCTTGTCTTCAAGAGTCGATGTTGTCTCGAACCCCAATACATTACAAATCCGCTATCCTGCATGGCCGGTGACATCAGTTTCCTATAGATAGTCAAGTGACTTGTCAACAACACGATTCGATGTAAGTAAGGGTGGGTCTTCCTTCCGAGATTTCTCCTAACCCATGCTTGGGCTTTCCAGTGTATCAAGCTGGAGACTGGTCGCGTCTTGCTTCTACAGCAGTGTCCGGCGAAGCGGCACATTCTCATCCCTGATTTTTTTGGGAATAGTTTTGGGAGCTGCCCATAAAGTTCCGAATTCGGCACATGTTGTTCCAGTGAATGATTGTACACCATCGCGCATTCGGGGTACACCGTCAATTGCCCTTTGCTAGCTTTGGTGTGAGGGTTCATGCCTCGCTGCCATACAGCATCACTGACTTCGCTTCGACGGGTGGCCCGCGAAAATACGTACTTCAGAAGCCCTTGGAAGAGATGACTTCCATATCCTGCTTAGCTTGGTGCTGCTTTCCAGGCAGCTTGCTTGCGTTACCTTGATGTCCTTTTCCTGTGGCTTTTCCATCCAACGGGCGCCGCCGAGGTATTTAAATTCTTCACTCAGCAAGCTTTGTGCCAATCAATTTGTTCTGATCTTCATTCTCTGGTCTTGTTGAATGCCAGAATTGGTCTTTCCTGCATGCATTTTCAGCCCAACTCTGGCAACTGCAGCTCGACCTTGTTTAATAGTTCCGGACTTGATGTACCCTCTCTACACAAGCTATGGTCGTCCGCAAGTCCAGTCTGTGTGAGCACTGAAGGTCCGATGCGACGGGGCTCTGCCTCTTCCATCTAAATATCACAAGTTCCTCCTCAAAATTCCCTCCTCCCTACCGCTAATTGTCGTCCTCAACGCATATTCAAAGAACCCAACAAATAGGCACGGTGCCAAGTAGTGTCACCCTTTAAGTACTCCTGCCAAGATTTCAAATGGGTCGGTCTCGCCATCTGTGGAGATCACTCACTTTAGCCCTGGTGTTCTCATACATTTTCCTATAGGCGCTAACATCTGGTCCAGGGGAGTCCTAGCCATACGAATCCTTCAGCATCTTGCCACGTGGATGGTTTCAAAGGCCCTTTTAAAATCGCTAAAGTGATGATTGCAGGCCAGTTATTCATTTGAACAAACACCCTCAATGATCCTACGAAGGGCAAGAATTGGCCTCATTGGTAAGTTCTTCTTTCCAAACCCTGAATCCATCTATTGGTCGCAAGTGATCGTCCGGTAAAATTCTAATTCGGTTGGTAAGCCTGTTAAGTCTTAGCAACAAGCGAGCTGAAGCTTATACCCGGTTAATTGCCTACTTTTACCTAGGTCTTCCAGGACTTAGGAATGGGACAATGTTGAGGCATGGACCACTGGTCTGACTTCTCTCCTGTCAGCAGTACCAGGTTGCAGAAGTCGATGATAATGCCATCAAGATCACATCGCTTCAACACTCTCAGGAGGAATGCCATTTCTCCACAGACTTTTCCTTCCCACCCAATGACTCTTTTGCCAGTATTGTATTCCCTTCTTGATCAAAAGGAGGTTCCTTGTTCTGATGTTCAAATCTTCAAGAATTGGTTGGATTTCCTCATCCTGATCCTCTATGTCAGAAGGGCTAACCCAGCAAGTTCTTGAAATGGCTGTACCAATTCTGTAGTACCCTCTTCCTGTTGAGTTTGCCCTTCTAGTTGTCCTTTGGCAATGATTCTTCCTGTAATTCATTTATCAGTTTCCAGCTCTCTCCATGTTTGCTGCTGACATGCGCCTCTGTCACATTCCTTAATTTGTCGTTAAGAATCTTCCTCTATTACAGGTTGTGGACCTCTTCATTGGTGTTTTTAATTAAGAAATAACGTAACACTGCTTCAAATATTTAAAAAAAGAACCGAAATACATATTCTTAATTTTACTGAAAATAATTATATAAAATCGATTTTTCGTTCTTGGCCAACGACGTATATGTTAAGATAAAACATTAAAAACAACACCGTTATGAAAAATAATGGAATTTTGATGAGGTCTATACTGTACCCCAGTCGCGGCTCTGTCTCTGGGTTGAGAGCGCACTCACTTGGGGTTCAAAGAATAATGCTAAACCAAAAACTTGAGGACTTTTCAGCTTTACCCCCAAGTTGGACAGTCCTGCCAACCATCTTGTCCACAGAACTTGAATTGCACAGGGCTCCTGGAATATAACAACTAGTGTAGGGAGTAGAAGAGTCCTAGTGTAATTTTCAGTTCGCTTAGGCGTTTCCATCACACCGTGGACCCGAGGGAAGGTCTAGATAAAGTCTGGGCTGCCTGTTTAGACCTCCGACCTAGCGGCTCGCCTGCTAGGTCGGAGTCTAACAGGCTCACCAGACTTATCACAAACACATTATTTTTTCATAACGGTGTGCTTCTCATCCTTTATCTATGACATATTGTGTCATCTTCTCGTAAAGGACATAATCAAAGATTCATTGTATTTTATTTCTTTGAAAGTTTGGAAAGCGACAAGATTTTTTTATATGACGATGTCCTGTGTGACATCACCGCCGGGCAAGAACACGCGCTGTCCGGCGGGATGCGAAGCACCTGCAGCTGTGCTGTTAAATTCGCGCTCATCAGTATAAATTCCTGCCCCTGAATAGTGCTGTAGCCAAAGAGTTCTATACTAGAATAGAGAGGCAAAACGTTACGTAATCTTTAGAAATTAACCGTCTCGCATGTTTTGCAAACCACAAAGAAAACCTAGAGTACGCAACAATAGAAAGCAATGGCTGCCATCGCTTCTTCTTCCACATACTTTGGGTGCCGCTTTGCATTCCCTAATCGGTATTGATACAAATTACTGTATGTGTTAGAGGTGGCCAGGTGTAAAATGTGTACCTTGATCATTGTGCTCAATCCTCTTTTTTTCCTCATAATGCAATGCGAGCTTTAGGTGAAAAGATGTATTCATTGATCTGTTTATTTAAATCAAGACACTGATTGTGCATTTTCATTTCATTTCATATTCTTTGTTAGCCATGTGAGGACAAAATTTAACAGCCCAATAGCACCCAACATCCAACAACTGATATTTTGGGCGGATTGTTTGTATCGATTGACATTATGTGTGTATACAAGCAACCACAAACTTGATATTATTCCGGCAATATTCAAAATGTCTGCGCACAGCACGGACGACTGGTTTTGAATGCGTTTCATCCCCCCGTGGCCTGTAGCTATATGTGATGTCCTTCACATCTCGATCACGTCATTAGAACCAGTTGCTAAGTTGCGTTTTTAAAACTTGATGTCGCATCATCTAGAAACCCCAATGAATAACACATAGTTGGATCCGGGCAAATTATTGCTGATTCAAAATCCCGGGAATTAAAATATAGACTCTATTTATACATTACAAGCATTGTTTGATGATGATTTCGATCAATTTTTCTCTACGTCAATGATCGATGCACCGTTTTACAACGTTTTACCGCCATCTTTTTAAAGGAACATTCCTGGAATATTCGTCTGTTGCCCCCGATTCCTTGCCGCTTGATGGCCAAAATCCACAGAATTAAATCGAATTGGGTTTGAAGAAATACTTTTCCACACGCACCTTCAAAATCTTTTTGGGTAATTAGATGAATACCAACTTTTGCTTTCACGACACTAATACTTTCTCTAATATTAATTAAAACCGAGGGTCTAGCTAATTGAATGGATAGTATCGTTTGCTTTCGCTGATATAGCCCACATTGGCTGATTAAGTAGACATGAGATTTTCAGAAAGAATCGCCCCCAATTTTTGTCTAACCCCAGTTTTTTGCATATTTGACTGCTACCAATGTATTAATCACACCTGAATACACGGGGTGGGCCGTCTTTATGTAATAAGATGGAGATTTAGTACTTTTCTGGTCGTGCACGACAGAAGTCAAAGCATTATTTCTATGGGGACGATACGATAAGCAGCAATTAAAACAAGGTTTCGGTTTTCTTTTGTCACTTGTTGTTCAATAAAGCTTCGAAACGTTCTCGGTAGGTGGTGCTACAACCGATTCCGTGTAATTGAGAGAAATTTGTATCCTTAAAAAATCTCCTCCTGTCACTTTAAGCAATTTTAAATGTATAACCGATCGACTAAACTACCTCGTCCCCCACTTTACTACATCCAAATTGAGATTTGGGGTATTTAAATAAAGCGAATATTTTTTTCTCATCACCCCAAATTTGAACACTGAGATGTTTCCTTACCTTCCTTTAGCTTTTATGTTCAATACTTAAACAATTAGCGAGTTGCTTTGTGTGACCGGTTTTAAATATGAGAAAGAACACATCATATGAACATTCCGAGTCCTTATCATAAGTTATGATATACACTGATGCAAGCTTTAACCAACAGCAGCAAGTTGTATTGAAATTCAGTCCGTTTGGATTAAATATGCTGCACATTATAATGTAGAAAATATATTCAAACAGACTGACTTTCAATACAACTTGCTGTTGTTGGTTAAAGCTTGCATCGGTGTAATACATACCTGATGATAAGTTGACTCGAATGTAACATAACGGATTAAATATATTTTAGCGCCTTTTTCTCCTTCTTCTGTCTTCTTTTGGTATCAAAATAAAGTGGGTTTAATTTCACGCCCCAGAATAGTCGCGTTGGCGTCCAAGTTGTTAAAGATCAGGCGGAAGTGTAGCAGATATACAGGGTGTCCCAGAATGATTAGTACCCAAAAAAATCTAGAATATATTAATTTTTTTAAATAATAAAATGGATGATATGGGGTTTTTTGCTACAATCATCAACTTAGGCATACTTTAAAATTTCAAAAGTATTTTAGATCATAAAAATCGGGCTATCCAAAGTGTAGAAACAGTCCAAAGTGTCAGAGGTAGTGATTTCGTCCTTACGACAAAGTGCTTAAATAGTGAATAGAACTTGTTAAACGGAAACAAACAAATATTTAGTTCTCTCTTGCTTTTCAACTATTTTGTTCCCTCTTCTTAGCAATTGTAAAAGCTGTAAGTTTAACTCAATATTGATTACCATGCATACAGAGGGTTGGTCATGCTTTGTTACACATGAAACACATGCTTATCTTGGATTTTGGAGGGAGTTTTGAATAGCTAATGATGTTGTACTGGTAGGCTATTGCAGGCAAATTCAATGATTACACTGGTAGAGATTGAGGACCTAACAAAATGGCTCGCCACTTTACTGTGCAGCAGAGGTCTTTCATTGCAAAAAGCTACTGGGAGACCAAAAGTTACTTAGAAGTTAAGAGACGATTTGCTGCGAGATTCCCTAGAGAGCGCCGGGTCCCTTCTAAATGTGTCATTGCCTACAATGTATTGTTTTCTTGTCTGCCTGCAGATAATCCTTTTTTTCACTTTTCCCAAAAGTACGAAATCACCATGTCTGCAAAATTGGTACGTATCATCGGTTTGCAAAGCCCGACTTTCAAGATCTAAAATTATTCCGCAAGCTAAAATTATGCCAAATCTAATTTAAATACCAGATAACCCAATATCATTTGTTTTCATGGCCAAAAATAATAATTTTGGATATTTTTGGGTACTAATCATTCTGGAACACCCTGTATCATGTGTGTTGCTCGGACACGTATTAAAGTATGACACGTCACAGTGCTGGGGCACATTATTTTCTCTATTAGGGATAAATTCATAATCAGACATTCTTGATTAAATTTAATCCCAAATGGCAATGGGGGCGTTATATGTTGCCGATTCGCAGAAACGGATATATTACACTCCATTTTATACAATGCATTCGTCGAGAGCCAGTAGAGATTTGCGTGAAGCAACTCCTTTCACAGAAATTGTTAAAGTAAAAATGTGGCTTTAAAAATGGGTGAAATTCAATTCATTTCCTGACAGTAATAAATACCCCTATGGGATTTTTCACTTTCGAATAATTCTTGATTCGTTAATTGGGTAGTGCATAGCTGTAACTAAGCAATCATTTTCATGCAAAAAGTTAATTCCGTCATTCTGTTAAAGGTCCCAGGAAATGCAAATACAATTGATATGGTTTGTGTCAAGTCTACAAGGAGGGACTAGAAAGCATTCATATTTGGGTTGGTGATGACATCATTTGTGGTACCATTAATTTATCAGAGAGTAATAGAAATTACAGATGACTGGTGTGAATCTATTCATGACACTGACTGAAAATCAATAGTTTCATTAATGATGTCACTGGTAGTTCTTTTTTCTTTTTTCTGGCCCTCTTTATTGGAATGGAATGTCCCATAAAGATTGGGAGTAGGTTTATCATCTCATTTCCTGGGACCTTTAATAAGATAAATATTTTATAGGTTCGTAGTAACCTCTATTGGGTACCAACCAGTATGCATTTGGGGAAATTGAAACAATTACGTCAATAGCTGTACGATTATGATATATAATGATTATAATATGCAAATACCTACATATTTAATAAGTTGTTACATTATAAACATTTATTTGAAAAAAAAATGTTTCATAGCCGTTATGTCCTTAGAAGTTGTCATATTGCGCCCTCGAAATTTCCCTGCAATTCACTTTACAAAACTTCCTTCAGAAAAAATCGCTTCAATCCTTAATTTTGAGTTATTATCCTTACTCCCCGAAGAACTTGCGTACCTGTTATTCGCGAAGCCAAAAGAGACAGATCACACCTTAAAATAATAAGTAAGAAAACGTACTAAAGGAAAACACGTTTCTGAACTAACTACAAACAAGTCCACGCATGAGTGCTTTCAGTGAAATGCGTGGTAACATTAAGAGTTTAATTCCTGGTTTCTCGTTGTAGTTCATAGTTACATCTTGCAGACTGAGAGGAGAAACCGTATATACTAAGAAAAGATTTAGAGAATAAGGTCCGGGATAAAGGGGTTGTTTTTAGCCTCTGCCAGGCCCATACGCAGTGGGTGGTGGTGGAGAGGGGGGGGGGTCCATTTTTGCTGAAATTTTTGATCAAAAGGTCCAAATTTAAAGACATTTTGACACGAAAGTCCACTTTTTGATGATAAAATGTTCAAAAAGTGTTCTCGTGCTAGCGTCTTCTGTTGTTATCTATTGTTTTCCCGTGCGTTATCTACTACGAATCGGATTCAAGGAGGCTACTGGGGTGTTATTTTTAATAACAGCTCTAGAGCTTGTTATTTTTAATAACATGCACACTCGGAAGCTGGGGTCACAACTGAACGCGCGGGTCACGGTGATAGTTCTAGAAATACAATGTCCTGACAATTACATACAGCGGCGCGATCTGTGTATATACTGATGGCAAACTTAAGATACAAATTCTATGGTGTCAAACTGTGCAACGTATGTATATAGAAATATAGAGTGTTATTCACCGTGTACATGAACTTTAAAAAATATTGCTCTTTACATCAAACAATTTTCCCTCATAAATAACGACATGACATATTTATTATTTTTACAGCAGCAATAAATGATATAATTCAGATAATTCCATTTGATTTCATACTGTCCTTTTAAAAAAAATTGTGTATGCAGAACGCAATTCCTTAGGGTAATTGCAAGAAACAAAAATGAAAACAAACAACAAAACCTACCCCATGAAACATTTTATGGTGATTCTGACAACACTGGTTGAAGAAAGGTTTCCTCACCCCCCCAAAAAAGGTACTAAGTCAGTTTAACCTCTTGATAATCAAATTGCAGAAGCCTCCCTATCCTACTCCCGTCATTTCCATTTAGAAATCGAATGTTGTTTCCACAAATGTCAACATCACCAAATACACATCAGACATTTAGAAATATCTATACAAGGTACGTCCATCATTCAAGATTTGTTGATTTTGATTTCTTCATATCTGCACCCCTATTCAATCCCAGGGTTTGGCTTATGCCGGCAAAAACTGTTTTTTTGCAGAAACGGTAAACCTGGTTTAAACCGGGATAAACTGGTTTAAACCGGCAAAAACTAGGAAATGTTCTATGGTTGTCCTGCAAACAGTTAGGGTATGTAAATCCCTCCAAACCTACATGTAAGATAGTCAACATGACTTGCATCATATTTGTCCAATACAAGAATACAAGAACAGAACATTGTAAAAATGAAAAGAAAAATTACACTGTGACAATTTTTCAAAATATGCAAGTTTCTCAGCACTCCAAATACTCGTTATGGATTTACAATTCATTCACTAATGCGGTACTTGCTCTTGCTTCCCTACCCTCATCCTCATCAGATTTTTTTTTCAATTTGCCTAAAAATTCACATTTTGTTTGATTCATTTCAGTTTTGAAATTTATGCTAACAGATCAAATTTTATGGTAAAGTCATGTTGAATTTTCAGTCCATTTTTCCTTTTTCACTCAAGTTATTCAAGAGTGAAGTACTGGTAGTTAGTCAAACTTCAAATTACGGCATATGTATACAAAAGCCATAAGTAACTCTTTTCTGTACTTTCAATTCAAACCACTTTTAGTTCTGTAATTGTTATTTGACCTTCTACAAAAGTTTTAAAAAAAACAATAACAATTTTTGAAAATTTCAAAAAAAGCATTTTAGTAAAAAATTGAGGTTTTTTGCCAATTTCTGCCCAAAATATGTGGCATAAACCTTGCGGTTTAACCGGTTTTACCTGTTTAAACCAGGTTGTTTTAAAACCGCTTTTTTTACCGGCCAACCTGTATTCAATTGCCTCAAATGGCTAAATTACATGTACTAAATCTAGGGCCACTGATAACTCATGTAATTTCTGGTGAGTTTCAGGAAATACACCCCTAGCGTGACCAATCTGCAGTGAAATTATCCCCTTGCGGGACCTCTTCTGAATACCTGAATAAAGCTATCCCTTTGAATAGCAATATCAAAAAAAATGACACTTGTCCTACAAGAAAAATTCCCACACTCTCTGGGTTATTTAACTGATTTTTTTATTTTTCCTATTTGTATAGTGAACCAGTCACAATCAAACTGATTTGATACCCCTGGCGGGACTAGAACATGATTATTGTTGATTTGATACCCAGCGGTAGTCCCCCATTTGCAACTAGTTATAGTTTAATAATGTATCTTCATGACTGCTCTAAAAATTCCCTTAATTTCTGAAGACTCCCGTGGATATCTAGAATGTGGAATCCTGACGCCGGTATCTATCATGTTGGAGTCTTAGCTGTGAGTACATGTCAACGTGAAAACTGTGGAATCACTTAGAGTGGAACATTGTCTCATCGTAAGGATATAAGATTTAAGAATATTATCTGTGATATTGTGATTGCCAACTGTACTGTGTTCTTTTTGTAATTCCAAAATTTGTGTTATTAAATAGAATTACGATCATTTGTGCACAAGGCTCATTTGGTTTGTGTTCTTCACACAGTATATTCTTCCCTTTGGCGACCTCGCAGACGGTCGTAACCGTCTACTTTTTCAACCATGCATTTTTGGCACTCCTTATCCACCCCCTTGGCCCTGTGTAATCTTTGTTCAGATCCCCCTCCGGTTTGCGGTAGCTTACGAATCACGTTTCAAGGGTACCTGTCATGAACCGTCTTACAATTTAAAATTCACTCAAACCTTACTGTACTCGAGATGTGTTACAAATGTCTTCTAGCTCCCGCGCTATTGGACAAATATCGCACACGTTACGGATTGTTCAGATAAGAGCCTATTAAATCATGAACTGTGATTTCAGCAATCTTAAAGAGATTGTAAATCGTATTCCGGATAGATTCAATTGAAATCTTATAAAAATAGGCCGGGTGTAATTTTTCAACGGAATATAAATTCCTTCATTTGTTCTCAACTGATAGTCTAGGACCTTGGAAAATATACAGATATATTTTAACCAAACACAAAAATATCATACCACAAAATATATAGGAGCCTTGATAAGAGGCTAAGACAGCCAATAATTTAAGCCTAATTATTTTGGGTTTTTCCGTAAAACTTTAATTTTATTTAAAGATACTTCTTAAATGCATCATATTCTTGGTGGCATATGTAGTGATTGCATACATATAATACCCCCAATATATTTCTTACCTTGTAATACATAAATGCTGTGAAAGTGAAAACAAAAGGCAATTGTTAGCTAATTTTGATTTGCTTAAGACACCTCAAATAAAAACGTTAGCTGAATGTTCGTATTTGCTCCACTAATTAATTAGAAATTTCACATCTTGTACCAAAGAAACAATCTTAAGCTTAAAATCCTTTCACATGGGATATTTTTGATAGAAAGTTTTACTTTAGTGTAAAATCCGAATTTTCACATTTTAGGGACACCGGTTCTCTCATTGCCCCTTTATCAACAAAAATCACGACCGCGTACTCAGATCGTCAAACAGGTGGACGCCGGGAAATCAAACTCACGGATCGTCACCCTTGTTCAATTGGCAACATGCTTTCAAACCGTAGGTTTGTTTTTTCTTAAAACTATGGGCAGAGCATCGACTGCGTCGTCTGAGGAACGGCGTCCAACAAGATCAATATTGGCTCCATGCTGTCAACTTGTATTAATCAGGGCGACTTACCTCAAACACCATCTAGACAATATGGCTACGCCGCTGATCTTGCCCTTCTTCGCTGGGAAGAAGCTGGACTGAAGTAGAAATACACTTCGTGCAGATATGGCCCCTACTTGCAGCAAATACTCAAAACCTGGAGAACCTGAGTGAAGCCAAGACCAACGATACTGCCTTCCATCTTAACACCAAGAGGCTCATCGCCAGATTCAAACCAACCTCAATGAAGCGCCTCTGCCAAACCTACACCAACTTATCTGGGAGTGAAGTTGATCGGCAGCTTACTTTATCGACAGCATCTAGAGTCAGTAGATGTGCCAAAGGTG
Source organism: Ophioderma brevispina (assembly GCA_023653785.1). Classification (NCBI taxonomy): domain Eukaryota; kingdom Metazoa; phylum Echinodermata; class Ophiuroidea; order Amphilepidida; family Ophiodermatidae; genus Ophioderma; species Ophioderma brevispina. Next base: position 37,409 of record JAMKCH010001464.1, read on the forward strand.
TCCTTCGCGGAAATAAACTCCTGTGCCGCCTTTCTGGATCTTCATTGGGGGCTAGTCCGGTTACACCCTGTTATTCCGAGAAGGCCCGCTATTCCGAAGGCACCGCTATTACGGAAGGCCGCTTATTTCCGAGAGGTCGCTATTATGAGGGTCCGCTATTCCGAAAAAAATGAATAAGGTCCCGGTATTCCGAAGGTCCGCTATTCCGAAAGGTAAATAAGGCAGCTATTCGAAGTATTGAGTAGGTCCGCTATTCCGAAATTGAATAAGGTCCCCGCTATTCCGAAAGATAGATAGGCCGCTATTCCGAAATTTGGATAAGGTCCGCGATTCAGAAAACATTCCGAAATGAAAAGGCCCCACTTTTCCGAAACCTAAATAAAGGTCCGATATTCGAATTTTTGAAAGGCTCACTATTCCGAATATTGATTAGGGTCCGCTATTCCGAAAGTGGAATAAGGTCCGGATCCGAATATTGGATAAGGTTTGCTATTCCGGAAAAAATGAAAATAGGGCCGTTATTCCGAAAGCATAAATAAGGTCCACTTATTCCGAATAGTGCAGTTTTTGGTTAAAACTAAATACAGAAGGAAAAAAAAATGAAATTCGGACGGTGTGAAGGGACAATCATAGTCCGGCAGGTATCATAGTACGGGCTCCATAGCAGACCAAAATAAAGCGTGAAACTAATGTTGCGTAAAAGACGAAAACTGAATCGATTCACCATTGTTACACCCATTGTTCCCGGACTATGAGAACGGAGGACTATATCTCCTGCCACACAGGTTTACTAAATTGAAGAGGAAGAGGAAAGGCGAAAAAAGTATATTAAGTTTATTTTCGAGTTGATCTTTGATTTTTGTAGTGTAATTTTATTAACACTTAGTGGAAGGGGCTCCATGACCCAGTATTTGTTTTTTCGCGCATTTAATACTTCGGTGTACCTTATTGACGGTATTTCTTCGATTTTGTCTGACTTTTAGATGCGCGTCTTTTAGAGAAAGCAAAAAATTAAATCCATACACCGACGCGTTTATTAGGGTCATTTAGTGGGTCCCATGGAACCCCCTCCCTCCCCCTTTGACACTTTAATGGAGTGCCATTTCTTTTCTGCCCCATGCGTAAAACATATGAATGAAATAAAGTCATTAATTACAATTATAACAAGAAGAAAAATAATTACCAATTTATGTGCTGAGAACAATGAATTATCGTGGGACAGCATGTTAGTGGTGGGCGGGATTTGTCTCCCATAGCTCTTTTCCTCCTTTTCTAGTCTATTTCTCTCCGCATTCCAGTTGCTAGGTCTAGTGGATTAAATCAGTTAGGTAGGGTCAAAGGTGCCCTGGAATGTTCAGAGTCACTGATTACCAACAATACATTGACCTGCGGGGACATACTCACAAAATGTCGGTGGTTGTTGGACAGGTGTATCGCCATACTCCTGTTTGGTTGGCAACTGGAACAAATCTGTACACTTCCTTTATATCATGAAGAGGGTAGGCTCGTGATTAGGCATTAAATAACCTATATGATGCTGAAACATACCAGCATTAAGGGACGGAGAAACCACAGGTCAACGGCAGTGATGTTCCAGACTTTAAGTATATGCTGCCTTGTAGACTCACCTGCTTGCAAGGAAAGGCTTGGGGAGACAACCCTTGAGGATAGATAATATTACGGAGGTGGAGTCCCGTAGGCGACTGACTGCTATACTCAGCACAGTTCGGCAACCTCATGCGACGATGCTGGCAACAAACTGTATCGTTTCCGATGTTCTTTGGATTTGTCTTCAGCGTGGAGAGGGATTCATGTGTATGGGCAACATACGGATCTCCATAGCAATGGCCTGATTCGCGCCCGGGAGAAGACTCACTCCAGCTTTGACTTCATAGCGTAGAACCAACACGGGAAGTAGCAGTACCGGTTTAAGCACTTTGCTGATTGGCGTAGAGCATTATCGCCAGGGGCTACTTCGATTCTCACTGGACAGCTACCGCTCGCCTTAAGCTGGGCAGCCCTCAGCCAATTGGGTGCTG